>JBBIGC010022990.1:0-12578 GCA_037576955.1 Lepidarchus adonis | reverse complement strand
GACGGTGGTTGACTGTGTCGAAGGCTGCTGATAAGTCAAGCAGTATGAGAACCGATGACTTAGATGTTGCTCTTGCCATTCGTAAAGAGTTAACCACAGTCAGTAGAGCGGTTTCACAGTCCCCTGATTTAAACATCATTGAAAATATGTGGGTAGATCTTAAAATAGCTGTGCATGCAAAACGACCAAAGAATATTACAGAACTAGAAGCCATTTGCAAGGAGGAATGGGAGAAAATCTCAAGTACAAGAATTGAAAGACTTTTAGCTGCTATTAAAATTTTTGCAAGCTGTGATATCTGCCAGAGGTGTTATTAAGTACTGTGGTGTGCCCAAACTTCTGCAGAGTGCCACAATAATGTTTTTTAAAAATGTTTTATCTTTGTTCAATTTATGACATAAAAAGTAATTATTCATCAATGATTGCTAAAAATATTTTGTATTTGAGAGACTGACTCAATTAAAAAACCACCAAAATATGTTATTTTTCAAACGGTGCCCAAACTTTGGCATAAGGCTGTATGTTCACTGAAGACTCATTCAAAAGACTTCTTATGAAGTTGATGACAAATATTATTTTATCCAGAGTTTTTTTTCATCCTGTCCTTTTTGTACATGGTATAACAAATATGTTAATTAAAGTAGCACAGTAAGCTATTTTTGTACCATGGAGTTTCTGGCTTAGAAGCAGTGTGGGTGGAGGAAAGATATGGGAAGACGTTTAATTTGATGGCTGATAAAAGTGTACAGGACGCTTAAGAGCTGAGCTAGTATGTATAGCTGAACACAGCCATTTATGAGAATGTTAGTAGTGAGGGCAGTATTAGAATGATTTATGTTTTGTGGGATGCGGGGGACAGAACAGGTGCACTGTGTATCATGACTAGAGGCCCGACTAAACACAACAGAAACATAAGCCCTCTAGAAAAAAAACAACAGGAAAGGGGAACGTAGGACCACCAAGGGGCAGCTTGACCAAATATGGTCACAGTCAGAAACGTGTGTTGAAGAACATAATATAAGGGTCCTCCAGTAGAATAGGTCAAAGACCGCTAGGGATGTTTTTATATGGATTAAAGCCTTCAGCAGTATATGTGATGATGCTGATTTATTGTCTACAACTTGCCACTGCTGTTTGAACTGATGTGGAACAAAACAATTGAGAAACACAAAGCAATTGAAAGCATTTAAAGGCTAACATTCTTCAAATGGCCTTTTCTAATGACTTTCTAATTAGTTTTGCATGATTAAGTAGATATCAGCAAAGAGCAATTTTGATATAACAGGTGAGAAACTTGGTGTTTCAGTTAATCTGTAGAGTATTTTCATTATAGTTCAACCAACAACCTTGCAGCAGTGTAATTATCCATAATCACATTAAGGTAAATCAGGCTAAGCTCAACACTACAAAACACAACACAAATGCAACAAAATGCCAAGAAATCGATTTCTAGCTACAACACTTCTCAGGCACTACATGGAATACAAAGATAAGCAAAGTGGAGTCAGAACAAGTTATAAAGAAATAGACACCTTTAATTAAATTATTTTTACTTGAGATATAATACTTCCAGTACTATTACTGATACCATCGCTTTGGCGATCTGCCAATACCAATATTTGTTTGTTACTTTGTTTTTCACTCATGATATCACACAAGAAATAGCCATGATTTATGTATTCAGCTATAGAAGGCTAGCTGCAGTGGCCTTCAGGAATAATATGGCTAAATAGGATTAAATGTGGACAACAAATTTGCTGCTTACTGTTCACAGTATGTGAGTGCTACATAATTTTATTAAAAAACAAATAAATTACATAAGACACTGGTGGCATTTCACCTTTGCATTTTACATACTTTTTTATATTCTAATTTATTTGATAATTTTCTGCAATTACCTTTCTTTTGTAAGTGAGAGCAAAACATTCTGTTCCATTTTAAACGAGGCAGCGGTTACTGAGCTATCTGGGCACCAGACCACCACAACTAAATAATTTAAAAATTGTGGAGCTCATCAGACTTGTCTAAAGTAAATAAAAAACAGAGATTACAGAAATAATATTAATAATTAATATTAATAAGAATATTAATCAAGCATAATCCTAGTAGAAATTAATAGGGAATGTGCTATTTCAGTCATTCCTATGACAGTAAGAACATATACTGCATGATTAGAGTGACAAAAAGGAGTCATATCAGATGTTTTTGTGTGCTATAACCGCTAGGGTATGTTGCTTGTAGAGTACATTACCACCTGCCACCTAGATGTTGTTGAAGATCAAGTGCACTAATTATGGTAAAGGTGATTCTTCAAATTAATTGATGGCATCTTATGTAGTCAATTACATTTACATTTATTCATTTGGCTGATGCTTTTATCCAAAGTGACTTCCAAGCTACAGGAACAATCAAGTATTTTATTTTCACAGAACAACACTGAAGTAAGTGCTACAAAGAAGTTCAACACATTCCTCTTCAATGAACATCAATTACAAGTAGAACATTATTATCTGGGAAACATTCTCTAGGCAATTTTCAGGTAGACATAGTTTGTACATGTTAGATAGATTTAGATGCTGAGGCATGGAACAGTTGAGTCTTGAGGAGCGGCTTGAATGTAGAGCGAGACTCTAGTTCTTATGTAGCTGTGCAGTTCATTTCACCAGTGAGGGAGAACAAAGGAGAGGAGTCTGGAGTGGTGTTTGATTCCATGATGGGATGGAATCTTCAAGCACTGTTTACTCACTGATCTGAGTGATTTGGTGGGTGTGGAGGCCTGGAGCAATGTAACTGGGAGATGATCCATTGATGATCCTGTTGGTGAGCACCAAGGATTTGAATTTGATAAGTGCTGCAATGGGAAGCCAATGTAGGGAACCAAGCAGCGCTGTTATATGGGCGTGTCTTCAACCAGCTGAGCTGCTGCTTTTAAAATCCTTTGCAGTGGCTTGACTGTGGTTGCTGGTGGACTGGTCAGCAGTCAGTTGCAGGAATCCAGGTGGTATTGCCTGGACTAGAAGTTGAGCAGCCTTTTCTGAAAGGTACTGATCTTGCAGATGTTGTGGAGAATATTTCTGCACAATTGTGAGATTGCTGCAATGTGGTCCTTGAAGGTCAGCTGGTTGTGAATGATCACCTCAAGACCCTTAGCACCCCTGGTCAGTGTTGTGACAGATGGGCCAGGCTGGATGGAGATGTTGTGGTGTATTATTGGATGTGGAGGATTGGGTGAGGGTTTAGCTGGCCAAGCATAGCAAGTATGACATTTTCAAAGCATAATTCTTAGGTTAATTACTTACATTTGACTTCAAAGCTCATGCAGATACCATTATGACATGAACTTTTTACCAAAGCCATGAAATATGGCAGTTTGTGCTGAAACAAGTAAGTTATTGTTCTTCTGGGGAGACTGCAAAAATGCCTAATATGTCAAATGAAACAAAAAGAAATATCTTTAGGTTCTAGAGACAAGACACTTGCTTTATTAACTTAAAAAACTAAAAAAGTGCCAGTTGTCAAATCTGGTCAGCTGTCCATTTTGTGTGAGACTACAGGAAGGACAAAAAGAGTTCTTTAAGATTAAATTAGTCTAGAGTGTCATTAAAACTCATAAACCCCCATTTTGTTTACAGTAGAAAGTTGAACCTAAAAGTAACAACACATATAAAAAATGTTGAAACAAGGAAATAAAAATGGTACTAAAAACAGCTGAAGGAACATTTTGCAGCTAATTACATTATTTGTAAGCAGGTCAGTAACATGACTGGGTATAAAAATAGCATCTTAGAGATGCAGAGTTTCTCAGAAGAATATACTATCAACAAATTGTGGAACAATTTCAGAATAATGTTCCTCAACGTAAAATTGTGAAGACTTCTAATATCTCAGTCAGTCTATCTACAGTATTATAATACAGTATCATCTACAGCAGTGGTCCCCAACCATCGGGCCATGGACCGGGATTGAGTGGTGGATCATTTTGTACCGGGACACGTCTTGCATCTCTTTGACACACTGTTTTCATGCCAATAAAAGGAGCTTATAGGCGAACTCTATTAAAGTGATCAAAAAACAAATGTTGCTGGAGAACTTCTTTGAAAATGGGGAAAGACCAAAGGGAGTAGAATTATGCTTATAATATAATATTTTATTATACCTTATAGTCCCACAAGTGGGAAATTTATTGTCTGCATTTAACCCATCACACGTGCACACGTGGAGTCAACAGAGTAAACAGAGGCGCCCAGGGAGCTGTGAAGTGGGTACCTTGCTAAAGGGTTCCTCAGTGGTGCCCGGGCTGGGACTTGAACCTGCGACCTATTGATCCCAGGGGCAATGTCCTAAGGCCACTAGGCCACCACTGCCTAATACTATAGAATAGAATAGAATAGAATAGAATAGAATAGAAAAGAAAAGAAAAGAAAAGAAAAGAAAAGAAAAGAAAAGAAAAGAAAAGAAAAGAAAAGAAAAGAAAAGAAAAGATATATATAATAATAATTAAGTTCTTGAAAAATCATACAATGTACTTTCCTGGATTTTTTTTACATTTTGTCTCTCACAGTTGAAGTGAACCTATGATGAACATTACAGACCTCTTTCATCTTTTTAAGCTGCACAACTTGGCTGCCAAATATTTTTGCCCCACTGTAATTCTTTGTAGAGCATCTAAGCTACAGAGGGGGAACCATCCTGCTTGTTAACAAAGTAAAATCATGGATGAGCTGCAATGCCCTAAGCATCAATGATAATAAGACTGAGATTATTTTATTTGGGCATAACCATGCTGATCATCCTTCTGGTTTCATGGGTCTCTTGTCCCCTTATCTCCACTCATCCTTGGCGTACTTTTTAACAGCAACTTTGATAAACAAGTGAGCTCTGTCATAAAGAAGTTTCTACCAGCTTAAACTTATAGCTAAGGTTAAAGGCTCTCCTTTAATGGTTAAATCTCCCCGTGAAAAATTGGGAAAAGGTAATTCATGCTTTTAAAGCCTCTCACCTGGATTATTGTAATTCCTTACATTTAGAGACTGAGAAATCTCAAATTCAAATTTCAAATCCTGCTGCTTGTTTTTAAAGCTTAAAATGGGCTGGCACCTCAGTACAGGGGGTCCTCGACTTACATCAGGGTTCTGTTCCTCTGAGAGTGATGTAAGTGATTTAAATAAGCACCAGCGTGTGTAATAGCATGGGGTCATTCCTCTGTCAGTCAATCAGAAGGAGACATTCACTTACCTGAGGCTCTGTTATGCCTTTTTCTGATGTCTATCTACTTACACTTTCACATTTAATTTTACATTGTAATTTTTTTAAAGGGGTGAAGCAGGGGTGGCAGCGACATAACCACGAAATTCCGTATGTTGAGTATGACATAAGTCAAGAACGCCGGTTTCCTTTGTAATCTGCTTTCTGTGTACACCCCAGTCAGATCACGCAGGTCGTCCAATCAGCTACTGCTCAAAACACTAAAACTAGGCTAAAGACCGAGGCCACTGGGTTTTTGGTGTAGGTACTCCAAGGCTTTGGAACAGCCGACCTTGTTATGTTAGATCTGCTTGGACACTGGGAACTTCTGTGCACCGTTCCTGTTTAATCTGTATTTTATTTCTCTGCTTATACCAATTTTATTGTATTTTGTATTATTATCTCATCTACTACATTATCTCTCTCTCTTTGCTTTGTTCTATATTTAAGCTTTTATTTTTCTTTGATCATGTTAAATTTTGTTTTCTTACTGAGAATGTACAGCACTTTGTTAAACCACAGTTGTCAAAAAGGTGCTATATAAATACATTTTGACTTGACTTCAGCCTCAGTGAAAATAAAACCTGACTCTTAGCCAAGGTAAAGACATATTTACTACAGAAGGATTTAGAGAAAGTTGTTCATGCTTTCATCTCCTCACATTTAGATAACTGTAATTTGTTGAATGTGGGTCTGGGACAAGCATCTATTTCATGTCTGCATCTAGTTTGGAAAGACAGGAAAGAGAAAATATGATTATATAACCACTGAACTGCCCTCTTCACTGCCTCCCTGTTCAATTTAGAATTGATTTTAAAATGCTTGTGTTTAATGATCTAAATGGACATGCACACTATTTTTTAGAACTCCTCTGTTTACATACTTCATCTAGCATTAAGGGCAGCCAACCAACTGTGCTAATACTGCATCAGATGTTTTCCAACCGTTCTTCACACAGAGGGGTTTGTAGGTCATCAGCAGAAGTTGGGGCACCTATGAAAATTGTTTAAATTAAACTTCAAGGCTTCATTGACTTCCATTGCTGCAGGAAAGCTGGAAGTTCACCATGTTCTTAATGCATGGGAGAAAGCATGGTGTCTATGAAATCTGCATATTATTTCAGTGTTTTGGTGAATGGAAATATTTTATTTAGGATGGATTTCTTTATTGTAAACACCTTTGTACCATTTAAGGTTACTTACTGTAACAGAACTGCATAAATTACCAATATACACTGGAATAATAGAGTGCTCTAAAACTTTTGACCAGTAGTGTATATACAGTTTTTGTTCCTAATAAATTGTCATCTCAGTATACAGGGAAAGGAAACTGATGATTACTGTTCATGTGTATGTTTAATTTTGACACTGATGGAGACAAAAAGCTGTAGACAGGATCCTCCTGGAAGCTGATCCATTTTGCATTTATGATTGGCTTCTTGTCTCTGTTTTTTGTCATCTAGAACCTCTGTTTACAGATTTGGTAGCTAACCCACACATAAAGGGGTTATTTTCTGCACCATTATAATAACAATAAAATTAAAAATTATTTTCTAGTATTTTGTGCACAGAACTATTATTATATGGATTGTGTTGTCTTTACCTACATCAAATCCACATCGTGGATGGAGCTTTGATGCTTCTTACAACAAGATGTGGCTACAACCCAGTGTCTGCTTTCAATAAATGCAATACCTGGTTAGGGAGGTTGCACAATAATGATATTTGTTCACTGTTTGTATATCAGACACACTGGAAACAGTGGTTTTATTTAAATTTCCATTGTTAAAAATTATTTGCTTGAGACATTTCAGTGGTGTTTCCACGCCCTTGGTTCATATTACTTTTTCCTTTTTAAAATTTTTGTGAAATCTCATTTCAATCTCATTTCCCCTACAGATTTGTTAAATATATATGACAGATAATAATGTGTCTATGACATTTTTAATGGTATGCACTTTCTGTGCTGTCATACTCTTATATATACAATATATTGCCAAAAGTATTAATTCACCCATTAATCACTTCCATGGCCACAGGTGTGAAAGGAACTCTGAATTAATCTCCAAAAGAGATTTTGGACAATTTCATGCTCCCAACTTTGTGGAAACAGTTTCAGGGTTTGGTCCCTTCCTGTTCCAACATGACTTAAGTTCATATGTGTGTAAAGGGCAGATGAGCGAATACTTTTGGCAATATAGTGTGGCTGATTAAATGACTTATTATGAAGGATAATTCAATAGAATTACATCCTAACAGTTTGATCTCTATTCAATGTGGTTCTTTATGACGTATAGTTTTTTACTACTGAAGTTATCCTATTTGCACTTCTTGATGTAACACCATGCCTTTCTGGCAAAAGACTAGCGATTTCTCTTTGTTATCTCCTGGCTTAGAGACTGACATCACCCTGTGGATGGTTGTCAGTATGTCTAGGTGAAATGGGAATGGCTGGCAGTGAATATCTTTCTGGTGTCGTGTCTGCAAATGACCAATATGTAAAAGGTGTGTAGACATGACTTAACACGCACGAGTGACGATCGGCCTTGCTGGGAAGTTAGACATTAATTCCCCTACTTGGTCAGAGAGCACAGCAAAGTGGATGTTACATTTCTCAGTCTCTATATTTAACAAATTTGAAGTTCTGAAGGAACCGAAGTTGAAGCAATTCCACACACGTTCTTCTGGAATAAGTTCAAATATTTGAGCACTTATTCTTCAGAAATGACAGACATGGAAATAATATCTGCTGAAAGATGGTTTGGATTGTCCAAATATGTAATATGTTTCCCTTTACTGATAATAACTTTGTTGTGTTGATTTTTTTTTTTTTTTTTTTAAGGAAAAACAGAAATCATGACTTTAAATTAATTGTTCAAGTTCATTAAGTACACTTGCATTTTATTCTCCAATACAATTCCCCCAAAAATTGAGATGCAGGATTTTAAAGATGGCAAGCTCTCTTCTTTAGTCTACAGAATGCAGGTGTGATCATGTTTTCCATTTTAATTTTTGTTTCCATTTCAAATTTGGATTAATCTGACCAGTTTTTTATGTTACCATTTAAAATGGCTTTTGGACCATATAGGACGGTGGCATTTCTCAATCATGTTTATAAAACATATGCTTTTCACCTGTTTTTGTAAATGGCACACGCAACATTGTATATAACACTGTAACTAATATTTTTTTTAGACATATTCTTGGCTAGTATTATGTCTCACTTTAATGTTTGATCATTGAAATCATTGAAATCAAAAGTATTGTCAGTCATTTTTTTTCCAGAAAATATTGTAAGCAGCAATTACAAATAATCAATCTGTATTGTTGCATTGACTTAAATAGGTCATGATCCAATGTATCAATCTGACACATGAAAATCGATGCTCATTACACAATTAAGTTTACTTTATTTTTCTATGGGCAATGATTTTTTTTTTTTTTACTGACGTTGCTTTTGCTTATGACCACATTGCTGTATTTGACCTTTAATAATAAAAAGAGTATTGATAGAAATGTAGCAAATTATATGAAGTTTCATAAAATTTCATACTGACCTCAGACCCCAGTGTCTAACTGGATCATATTGTTGCAAATTTTAAGGTATAGAATTGTTGGCTAAAATAATCGATGTAGAATCAAATTGTTGGAACCAAGAGTTGCAGATGGAAGTCAAAATTAATTATGCAGAAAATTGCCTGGACACAGCAAGGGTGCTACACTATGATATGTTAACAAGCAATTTTTAAACAAAAGTACTGGCAATAGTTTTACTGACCAACTAAATGTACATAAATTTACAATCTGCTGGCTGCAATACACTCAACAAAATTTAAGACTAAGTTTGAAAAACACAGAATATTAAAATAATTAAGATTTAGAAGACTCCACATTAAGCAGGGTAATTGGTAAAGAGTGAGATATCACGATTGAATAGTATCAATCCAACTCTCAGTCAATTTTGTGCCCAAATTCAGTCTGTTGCTTAATCCAGAAATGCAATTTAAAGCTGAAGGTTTCTCTAGGCCTGAGTTTCTGTGGTCAAATGAGCCAAAATTTCAGCTTGCTGCAACAGGTGTCTGGTTCGCTGTGCAAAATCTGAAGATCCAGATTGCTATGAAAGTTGGAAGATGGTGTGGTGCATCAGTACTGATGGCATAATGTGTAATTATAGTATGTGACTGCTGCCAGTCCAGATCTATCTTCTGTTGAAAAGGTGTGGTGGATCATGAAGAGAAGACTAACACAATGATGGCCACAGACAAAATGTGGACAAAAAAATTAAGATTAAGATTAAAAGGGTTTATTGTCATTGTATAAGGATATAACAAAATTTGTTTGGCACCTTACAGCAGGAATACACACAAACACAATATCCAATATAATCCAATATAATAAACAGATAAACACAGCGAAGTGGATGTAGCGAAGCACTATACTATAATGAAGTATACCAAAATAAACATCAAATAGAATACCATTATGCAGTGTAAAGTGCAAAATAACATACAATATAACATATATAATGCATACATGTTTAATGTAAAATGCATATATAACATTTATAAACAACATAAAATTATAACAAGCTTTTGCACAAATGGAGAAGGGACAACCAGTTTGTGAGGTTCTATTCGGGCCAAGTCTCTCTGGTCCTCCACAGTACAGCTGGAGTTAATTGCAAAACTCCCTCATTTATTATCCATAGTTCCAGAATTATTAAAAAGTCTTATTAGAAGTCGATATAGTGGTAAACATGCCTCTGTCTCAGGGTTTGTTGAGCGTGTTGGAGCCATCAGTTCTAAATTATGTATATTTTAAACATACAGTTAAGTTGGTCATAATGTTAACATGAATGAACATTTCATGTAGTTTTATGTAAATCTGCCAATGTGAGATGTGCCAGAACGCTGATATAAAGTATAACTTTCAAGGGTGTCTTCTAGAATCACTCAAGACACCTGCCAGACAGTAATACTGCAATAGAGTGTTTTAGCAAAATGACTGAATGGGTATGATGGAATCAGAACAGCTTTGAATAATAGCAAAACAGTTGTAATCCATAATATTGTCAATAATAATCAGTCACATTCTTTCAAGGAAATCATGAAAAGAGAGAGGGTTTGCACCTTACAGTCTGAAGAATAGTGAAAAACAACTGGGCAAGTGCAATCAAATGTTACATAATAATGATGAAATTATACAACTAATTTTGGATATAGCTTGCATAAGATTGACCCAAGCTAAAACCTGCTGTGGATGGGACAAGCTAAATATGGTCTAATTGGTTAAAAATGATTTATTATGCTGATCGTTTCTGTTAGCGTAAAGTTGTAAAGTTGCAAACTATATGGTACTGAATTGATTTGTTTTGAATATAAAAACAAGACAAGGTATATTAAATATTTGATGAATTTATCATGACAATGTTCACATTTAATTTACATTAAAGGGAATGTTATTTTAAACTCGCACAACAATGAGGTCCATTGTCATGGCCTCTTTCAGATCTATTTCAGGATGATCATGGGTCCATTTGAGAAGTTGTTGGAGATGCTAGCTTCACAGTAGAAGCTGTGTGAAATTTCAACTGATCTACCAGGAACACTGAATAACTGAGTGTTTGAGATAAATGTTAAAACAAAAACAAAAAACAACCCTGGGGTGAAACCACAAAAAAACAAAAAACGATCAGATATTATATGATAATAGATCTACATTATTACATATTTTACATTTTATTGTGTCAGTACATTAATAATTATTGACATTTGATGATATTTTAAAACTTTATATTGAATTATAGGATTGTGCACCTAGTGAAGTAGGAATTAAAGCAAGTTTTTAAAAAATTGGCCATCCCCAGCACATCATATAGGAACATCTTTCACCTTAAGGATTACATCAGTGCTCAGCAGCTGACAGCTCCTGGAGCTCAGTTTTTACATAACCAGATCTTAAAAGAGTGAGGATGGGAAAGCTGAGCAAAAATGTGGATGGGCAGGAGGTCTTTGGAGATTTCTTTTGGAAGTGTTTGTACTAAGGGATCATAATTAGCATTGAGACTAATCTTTGTGCTTTATGTGCTCCTTGTTTCTTCTTTATATGTTAATCTTCAGTTATATTGTCAATTGCAATTACAATTACAATTTTGAGATGAATGAATCCAGTAAAGTTATAATTATGTGCTGCAGATCTGCTGGCAGAAGGTTTGTGAGGATGAGTTTGACCAACTGGCTCAAGCACATGCTAAGCAGATAAAGTCCAGACACTCTCTTTTTCTTGGTCTGTTTGTGCATAATTTCAGATCTCCTCTTCAGGCCATCTTTATAATCCATTCCCTATGCCGAAGATTCCATTTTCTCAATCTGGGATTGCCAGGAAGTCCCATGTCAAAACTCAAACAGACTAATGGACTCCATTTATTGAACTGAGTGAACATGCATCTATGTTTTTTAAACCTAAAATAATGTCAGAATTTCTGTTGAGGTTGTCATTATGCATAAAGAAATAAGTAAATCATTTGAAAATCTTTCATTTTTTAAACATTTGAACAAGCACAAATTCACCATATTTGATACAGTGCCTATAAAAGATGATATAGAGGAACAAAACCATAAGGACATATAGTCATTTATTCTCTTCTATGGATAAAGTAATACACCCTTCACTTCAGATGTGAGTATTGCCTCCATTAGTGGAGATAATGTCTTGTACTGTAGCTTTAATTGTTTTATAACCAATGTGTCAGCTTGGTGAAATGTTCTACCTTTCTCCTGTTTAACAATCTTTCAGTTAAGTTCAATATGTTTGCGATATGCACTTTCCCACTTTCATTATGTAATGAAAGTCTTGACTTCTATTGGCACGTAACAGTCTGTTCTTGAGCTTTATTGACTGTCATTTACTTACAGTGAAATGATTTATTTCAAATAACTAAGATGTCATAATAAATCACTTACCAGATTCGTAGACATACACACTTTCCTTAGAGAGTTAAAAAGTTCTTATAAAATTATGAAATCTTGGCTTGATGACACTACAAACAAAGAGAATAAGTAACCTCATGTTCCAGCTGCAGGAGGTTCTAATCAATAACACTTAATTTGGAACACCTGATATTTTATGGATATGAAAGTGTGAAATATGTAAGGTTGTACTTTTTCATTACATTACTGTGTTGTTGTTTTGTTTTTGTTTTTACTTATAACAATGATTACAAAATGGACACAGTGTTTCCCTGAGGGCTGTTAGTACAGTGATCGATCTATCTATCTATCTATCTATCTATCTATCTATCTATCTATCTATCTATCTATCTATCTATCTATCTAT
>JBBIGC010022972.1:0-12580 GCA_037576955.1 Lepidarchus adonis | reverse complement strand
AGTACAGTACTGTAGAGCAGGAAGTAGTACTGTATATGGAGATCACAATGTGGAGGAAAAGACCAGAAACAAAGACAAAAAAACAAAGTAGCAGCTCAGTTACAGACTTCAGCTCCATGTAGCTGGTTTGGGATGAACGGGACAGAATGGGGCAACAGTAAAACTGTAAACCTATTACACCTCAGGGAATTCTTTGCATTTTTTGCATGCAAGTTTTAGGGCTTCATTTATTTCCTCTGCTTCAGAAAAACTACCAATTAAGCATTACCTTCATTCCTGAATATTGTCCATCAAATATATATTTTTATAAATATTAATGTATTTTTGTGACTTTAGTGACTTATTTTTAACTTTAACATGAAGGTTATTTGTTGCAACAGAACTGCTTATATTACCAGTAAACACTGGGAAAAAATGTACAAATAGTGTGTATATATACACACATACAAATGGATGGATAGCTGTGAAATCACAAAACAGCCAGACAACAATATTTTAAGACATAAGGCATGTCTTCTCCTTCTTAATTTTTTTTTATTATAAAACCCACTTAAGCAGTTTTCTTCAACATTCTGACGTTGACCAATGTTTTCTTATCTGGGATTTGACTTTAGCTAAGAACAGAATCTGTGAATACTCAACAGCACAATGATTATGTTTAATTGTATGAAGTAACTGGTTGGTAATCTGATGTAAACCATTTTCAGTATCTTCTTGTAGAACAAATGTAGAAAAAACTTTGGTGAATGAAGCCCCTTATATTTAAATCTACATAATTTTTAAATATCTGAATAATACAGGTATATCTGTTAAACACACAACTTACTACCGGAAAATATACTGCCACCAATCAAATCTCATATGTTCTTGAAAACAATGTTTCCAGCAAGATTTACATATATTCCCCATAAAAATGGCTGTAATATAAACAATACTCGACACACTGAACAGCAGCTAATGTCTGGCTTATGTAATTTTGTTAATGTTTAGGTGGTGTTCAGAACTTCTTATGCAATAGCAGGGAAGAGGGCGGAATGATTACGCCGCTCTGTTTATCAATTACATGTGATCTGGTGCCCAAACTGTGCACGGAAGCAGTTGTGTATCCAACCAAGACGTTTTTTTTCGTAAACAGAGGACATTGTGTTACTTGAATGACATGTTTGTTCAAATATGTAGAACATGCACCTTCCTAGAACATTCCAGAAGGTGACAATATGGAATATGTGTCAAACCAAATATGGAAGAGACGACCAACAGTTCATGTGCTAATGTTAACAAGGTTGGAATCACTTTTAATATTAATAACTGTTGCTCTTTTGGAATATAATTATTTTAATAATAGTTGTAATAAGTAATACATTGAATTTCAAAAACTCTACATTAGACACTGCAATGTATTAAGGTTTTATTTAATATTTTTGTAACTATGATCAGTAATACATTGTAATATAGTGTAAACCAAGTTATCGGCCCAATTTTTTATCACCACTTATTAGGTAATCCAGGCGTTAATTTCACAAATATAAAATTGTCTACAATTAAAATGCTTTGTCAACAGGACTGGGGGTTGGGAATCCTTCGTATACAGCTTTGTTCATCATTCTAAACACATCTGTTTGTGTCCAGATAAATATATGTCCTTATATTTGTGCCTCATACTAGTTAGTCGAAGTTTTGTAGTTGTAGAGGAGCAGCAGCATAATGTTTCATATGAATCTGCAACCTTTTTATTGAAAACAATGATTTCAAACGTCTTAACATAAAGGTTTACCTCTAGTTATTTGCCAATTCACTACTTTAAAGTGTATCCATTATGTACACACAACTGACCATAATTCACTGTCAGTACCTGACCTCACTGATGTTCTCAAATCCTCACTGCAAATGTTGTAACTTCTAATGTAAAGCCTTCCAGGAAAAACTACAGCAGTGAAGGGAGGCCAAATCTACTGTGAGTTTCAGAAGGACTGTTGGCTAAGAAACTAAACTTCTAAACTTCTGGAGATAGCGTATACATCCTGGCTGTTGACATGAGCATATCGTATACTTACTTAGTTCATTAGGTTTAGCCCAAGTCCAGAAAAACACAACCGACAGGGTAGAGCAGCTCATATATGAATTATTAACTACAGTAATGGTAGCTGATGCAGGTAATGAAATTAACATTAACAGTTATGTAATCGGATATAAACAGTCCACTAACTGGGTCAGATTCTGTCATGCTGATCTCCCACTGCTCACCCTGGGATATGACCACGAAGGCCAAAGCAACTTCTACGTGGTCTTATCTGGGTCATTACCACCTGCAAGTCCCAGCGTTAACTCGGCAGAATAGCCACATGGAAAAAACAGTCATTTGACACAGTTAGATAGAGGAAGGTTAATTTGTACCAAGAAGCTGAGTAAATAGTACAGCATTCAAAACAAATGGAAACAGCAGTCACACTTTCACACAAAACAAAGGTGCTACAAAAGGTTCTTTGATGAACCAATAAACCAGTAAAAAAAAACCAGTAAACGAGGTGTGTGAGTGGGAAAGACCATATAAACCTTCATAGGATATAAAGGTTCTTTCATAACTTCAGGATTCTTCAAGAATCTTTGTATTTTGTGGCTGTTGTATGAAACCTTTCAATGTTTTTTCAATCTCATACAACATGGCTCTTTAAAAACAGCTTTTGGGAATGAAATATGTTCTTCTATGGAATCTAACAAGAGTAGAAGGTAGTTTCTACTAAATGAACAGAACATTTGGAGGGCAGGTAATATGCAAAGTGAAGGTAATGAGAGATGATGTAAAGCTGATTACAAATTGACATCTGGGGGAAGGATTGCATCAGCTAAACAAAACAGGCACGTGGGCGGAACCAGCCTGAGGCAACCAGACAATTGGCAGTTGGAACATTCCTACCACTTGATGCCTTGGATTGACTACACAGAGCACACACTAGCAAAAGTGGACATCAACACTCAACTGTCAGCGTAGCTTGAGGAACAGCAAGGTGATGTATTAGCAATAGTTCAACACAAGCCGCTCAAACAGTGCTGCAGATACAGTGCATGAATTACACAGATACAAAGACACAGATGCTTGTTCATCATTTAAGATTTTATTACTTAATACAAATAATAACAAAGCATTTGTATCAAAAGCTGAAATCTTTACCTGATGAAAGATTCAATAAGATATAATAATCTCATTCAATAAGTAGTCTAGACTGAACAGTAGGCTAAACTGCCTGTGTAAAAATGTATAATAACTATTAATTCTAAACAAATGATCAGAATGGACATGGGAGTGAAGGGTACTTATTGAAACATTAACAGTGTTGACATAACACATTAAACTTAAAAAATTTTTTAAGTGAGACTTGTTTTTCATGATCACAAAACCTTCAAAATCAATATCAGCCTATAAAACGCAATAACTTTTGAATAATTACAAACAAATGTCAAAATATATTATTTCTATTTATGCAAAGATTTTTTAAACAAATAAAAGAATTGGTTAAACTTCACACATCAGCGTCTGTAATGTCCTGTTTTTGCACAGAACTGCAGATCTTGTTACTGTGATAAACTGCAGTGTGACATTGCTATAGAAATTTTGACCATAAAAAAAAAAAAAAAAATAATAATAATAATAATAAAAATAAATAAAAAAGCAAAAATTTAAAAATTAAAACTAATTTTAAAAAAAGAAAAATAAATTTTGACCATAACATGCAGTTGTACTTTGACATGTTGTAAAAAGATTTATTTGACATTAGTGCTCATTAATAATGATTACCATAAATGTATCAGCAGATATATAATATCAAGTGTAATTCACATTGCCCTGATTTGGTCTGAAAGAGCAGTACAGAGAATTTGCTTTAAAAAAAAAAAAAACATACAAAGAGGACATTTGAGCACTAGAGGTGTATGCATTAACCACTGAACAGAAACGGTGCAGTAAATTTTTCAGTCTTGCAGTAATTCCATTAGCACAAGGATGCGAGCTCAACCCTGCTCACGGAAAACTCTCCTATACAGATGTCAAGTCCAACCCTATTCTCACACCTCACATCAGCTTGTGAGTGACGTAGAAGATGCTAGAAGACGAGCGGACATTATAACAGAAGGGAGAAACTAATACTGCATGAACGGAAGTGATGCAATGGTCCATATGCTGCTCTTAGACCAACTAGGTCCAATACAGAAACGGATGCTGTTCTGCATGTGAGAGTGAATGGGAATTCTGGTCAGTCGCTTTAGCAATGGATGAGGCAAACATCACGCCTTAAGGACCAAATAAACAAAATGAACTTGAGCAACTTTTAGGAGCAATAACAGTTGACTTTAGCACATTACAAAATCATAAAAATCCTTTGGCTCCTTCCACATGTTCCACAAGCAAAATGGCATTTGATACTGGCTTAACTGAGTGGTGGATAAACAACACTACAAAAATATAATGGGGGGAAAAGGCTTCTGCTTTTCTTTCTAAAACTGGCTGTAAACTATAAACGCTTCAGAGAATCAGAAAGGTTTCTATACATCTTGCTCTGAACATCTAACCGGCCTGCATAGCAGACAACAGGGTCGCTTATTGACAATGACCAACAAAAACTGGTGACGACATCAAATTATATTCAACTCAACTAGTTTGTTGCTGTACTGTCACATCTAATGCATCTACTGGCTCGAGTGACAGCCACTGTACTGTAATACAGTACAAAAATTGCTTGAAGTACTGAGCCAGTAGGTTATACAAGGCACTGAATCCGAGGATTGATCCTAGCCCTTAAATTTGTGGTTAAGTGTTACCTCCCAGTATGTGAGCTAACCAGTCCTGACAAAATCACTCTCAGAATCACTAACTAATGAAATACGAGGATGTTAAGTCCAAGGTCCAGTATAAATGTCCTTGTTTTGCCATCTTGGAGTCTACAGTGAACAATCAGTGTATGATTTTACAATGTATGTCCAAGGAAATTGCTTAAGGCAATTGTACAAAACACAATAAAAGACAAAGCCAGTGACTTGGCATTCAAAATGAAAAGACAAAAACAAGAAACAGTCTGCTTCCATAACAACAAAAAGAACACCAAGAAGCCTTCAAGCAACCTAATGACATTACAGGTCAAATTACAAGATAATTTTGAAGCCTGGTTACTTCTGGACATTCCTGAAGTATCAAGCAAACACACAGTACTGAGAAAACATGACCCAAGCAGAGATGTAAGTTTATAAAGACAGTGTTGTAAAAGCTATAAAATGAATGGCCAGTCTTTTACTAAACTGAAGGTATACACAATCACTCTGTCTATTGGTGCACAGCTGGAATTAACAGACAAAGGCACAGTGGACAGCTCTTCCGAAACCCCCTGCTTCTGTCTTGGGTCTGTGACCACTGGCTGGACCACAGTTCATCTAGGGAGGCATTTCACAAAGCAGTACGGGAAATTTCCCAATGTTTCCCAATCGAGATCATACCTTGGAGAATAGCTCTGAGTTCCCCTTACATTATTGGCCATTTGGTGAAATTACATTAATGAATGTCTGAAATACATTCTCATACAAAGTGAATTTGAATCGACCTGAGAGTACTTCATACCAAGACAATTTTATCTAAACTTCAAACAGTGTAGTAACAAGTGAAAAAAGAGCTCTGATTACACTGGCTTTCCTTAATGTCTTGTGGTATCCATGGAGACTAGGTGGGACCTTGTGAAATTCGCACTCACCACACTACACTGATAACTTATTAGCACAAATTCTTGCCTGTGGAAAACTGGTGTAGAATACTTCAATAATCCTACAAAAATATCACAGAGGCGGCTATCCATCATAATAAAGCACTGGTCAAAGTAGCTCAGATCCTTGCGCTTGCCTAGTTTTTTCCTGCTTCCAGCACATCAGCTTTAAGAACTGACTGTTCACTTACTGCTCAATATCAGATACCCCTACACAGGGCACACTGTAATGAGAAAACATAATCAACGTACACCTGTCGGCGGTGTTAATGTTGTGGCTGATTGGTGTATTACACATATTTATAAGACATTTTTTCTGACAGAATTCAGTAGCCTATTGGCTTATGTTAGAACTGTGTTTGAAGCAAGTGGATTTTCTGATAAAGACAATTCAGAATAGTCAGTCCACAGTTTGGGTCAAGTTATCCAGTTTACAGGGGAACTCTGCTTTGTAAAAACATTCAGGAATTCAATACGAAAACATTACTCACCTATGAAGGTGCTAATGTGGATGGAGTAATAGAATTAACTAAATAAATAAAATTATTTCTTGTGCACGCAAGCGCGCACACACAATCATACAAACTGTTCAGGTCAGGAGGAGTCCTGGGAGTCGGACTCCTCTGGTAGGAAAAGGCCTTTCCCTGGTCGTGTCGTCTGTCGTGTGTGTTCACCTGAAGATCCATTCATTTCCACCAGTGGAACATAGGAAAAGTCCTGCTGCAGACGGCCGCTGAGTTTCCAGCACACCTGGGCCAGGTTTCCAATCAGGCTGGTCAGAAAGAGAGCAGCCAAGACAGCAGTGATAATCAGCCAGCTCTGCCTACACACACCCACAAGCACAGAGGAACACACAAACTTCAGTCTGAATTGACCATTTCTGGACTACACGATATCTACACGAAACCCCACAGCAACTGCACACAATAGCTCACTTGCATTTCAATGGCATAGTTGGCAAATACATGCCTGAACACTGCATGACCCGTTTACAAGCGCCACAGGGTGTCTGGGTTCAGACTGGCTGCAAAGATGCAAAGTCTAGTCAACAAAATGTCTGGGATATTTCGGTCCATTTCCATGGTGATAAGCAAATGATTATGCAAACTCTGAGAGGACGTAGTTGAAGTACGACCTTTCTTTTAAGGCAACACACTTTTCCACTGGAGCAAAGCCATGAGAGGAAGCCAGCATGATGGATCCTGTTGCATTGCATATTTAGGTGACTAAAAGAAGGGTCATGTTTGTGTATGTGTGCGGACACTTACTCAGACAGATAAGACCTTTGTCTGTGGGTTTCCTCTTGCTCCTTCCACTCCTTCAGCATCTGGGTAGCCAAGCAGTGACCAGCTGAAGAGGGAAGAAACAATTATTACAATTTTCACAGACTCCAACAGACTGACACATTTATGCAAAAACATGACTAACAACAGTCAACAGGTTACATTTCATATCATGAGTAATAATAGAGAGTTGCTGCAGCAACAAAATCTACTCATCAGAAAAGGCTTTACACTAAATGACTGTTTTCGAGGTCCAGAAGCTCAACTACATATAAGGAGAGAGAATCTAAACACCTGCAAGTAGGATTCACTCATTACACAGGGTACGCCTGAATACTACTAGACATTATTTTGCAGTTTCCTGGACAGGGGTCAGGTAAGGTAGCAGGTGCAAACTTGTAGTTTTAACAAGCACTCAGAGAAAAATTTAAGGGGTTTGTTGGGGGGTATTGAGGTGCTTGTCTGAGGCTATTTTTAAACCCTGCATTTGAGAGGTGGCCTGCCAGCCAGAGAGTGGCAATGGGCCAGGATCAGAGGACAGAGGAGATAGGACAGCTCTGACAAGGCACAACAGCCTTAAAGAACATGGGCTTTAAGAGACACAGTGGCCATCAAAGCGCATGGAGCTGGAAGTTTGGATGTGGCCGATTAGCCACTGCCCTATGCTATTCACTGCTGTAGGCGGTTCCACTACGATGAGTGAGGTTCTCACACCTTTCTCCAGCCCAAACATCTCTGTGCTGTGTGTGTATGTGTGCGTGCGCGTGTTGAATGAATATTAATGATGCTGATGACCAAGTCGGGCCAGTAATATTCAGAGACAGACTGAAGTCAACAGTCAGCATGCAATATTCCAACGTATATTTATTGCGAAAAATCCCTAAAAGCAGTTATATCAACAGAAGCTAGATGTTAATATTCAGGGTCATTTTCCAAACTGCTTTATCCATTTCAGGTCATGGGGAAGCCGATCCCAGTGGACTACAGGCTGTGGCAGAGTTCACCCTGAAAAGGAGGCCAACCCAACACAGGGCAAAAACCACACTCTCACTTATGGGCAATGTAGAGTAGCCTAATCCGCAAGCCTTTGAGCAGTGGGAGTAAACCAGAGCACCTGAGGGAGACCCACACACACACACGGGGAGAGCTTCCAAACAGAAAGGCACCTGTAGACGAGGACTGAACCCAGGACCTTCCTTCCTTTGAGGCGACAGCGCTGACCACTGCACCACCGTGCCACTGTGATGCTATAGAACAGGCATCTATTCCCCGGCTACATGGCTGAACATACGGTCACTATACTCTGCAGCAGCCAAAATTGAGCTCTCCACCACCCCCTACTCCACCCCTTCTACTGAGACAGCCAAATGTGAGCAGTGGTCATTTATATATGAAATCAGTATACGAAACGGTCAATTAAAGAATATAGGGAACATTTATACATTACATGGTTACAAAATAAACAGACCCCAATTATTTTAGTTCAGCAGGGGATTACTCACTGATGGGACTGCCAGCTGCCAATGTTATTGTTTACTGTATAAGAACATAAAATGACTTTAAAGCGATATTGGTGTTTGCTTATCAGCAGGAGTCATAAATAGGTCAGGTCTCAATGCAAACCAATGAAATGCTGGAAAATCAAGTGAGACAACAAGAAAATATCACCAGCTACAACAAAGAAAAAAAAAAACAGCAGACAGAAATCAGCTGAGAGTTCAAATTTCATCATACTGGGCATGCAGGTCATTTTTCTGCAAGGCTATTGCCCTGCAGGCTTATATAAAGCTGTGTGTGGATACTTGCAGAGATCTACCAATAGATAATGCCATGTAGGAGAAAGCAAAAAAGAGTAATGTAAAAATAAATCAAGGAAGGAGTTATTTAAAGTAAGGCTGCATCTAGGACGGGTGTCCAGCTGCGGTCCTGGAGGGCCAGTGTCCAGCTCAGCTCGAGTGTGTTTAAGGAGGGGAACTACCTGTGCTGGACACCAGCCCTTGAGGACCAACTTTGGGCACCCCTGATCTGGAAACAGGGAGAAGACTGGGCAGCATCAGTAAGAAGTCTATATATATAGAGAGAGGAGACTTTACTTTTGGCGCAATAACAGAGCAGTGCTGATATGATTAGTACCTCTATGAAGGCTGCTGTTCCTCTGGCCATAGAGTGTATTATTGCAGCTGCCCGTTACAGGATCGCACGGACACAGGTCAGTGCATTGGCACAGCTGTAGACAGCGCAGCCCATAGTAGCCCAGGGCACATTCTGAAAGTGGACAGAGCAATCATACAATATTATAAACACAGCCGCATTTCTGCACTTGTTACCTCCTAGTTCTATACCAATATTATACTCGTAAATTTAATTAAGATGTACAGCACTGTGCAAAAGGCATTTTCAATTGTGCAAAATGTTCATTATAATTTACCTCAGCATTGAGTGTCTTTCTGCAGCGAAAACACAAGTTATCATTAGAATAAGCAAAAAAGCAGTAAAAAAATGAAGAAAAATAAATTTAACCATTGCATGGATGTGTGAGGGAGCACTTGATTTAACCACAGATTGAGCCCAAACCAGGGTTTTGATAGTACAAATCATTCCGGGCTTCCATAAGGAGAACTCCAGAAATGGTCACCAAACACATCATCACTGTATTAATTTTATTTGTATTAATGCTAATATAAATTTTCTGAAAACAAAAATAATTAAAACACTTACTGCCATTTTAAACAACTGTTATATACACGTCTCAGATTCCTAAGACTTTTGCACAGTACTGTACGTTTAGCCTTTTCCCACCATTTGCAATTTAATAGATGCAAATGGTTGATAATGGCTGATAATGCAATGATGTCAGAAACTGATGGCAATCATAAACATCTGGCTTTGGATAAACTGCAATAAAAAAGGAACACGAACTCCTTATAGACTGCATATTTGATTTTAAACTGTTGTACACACGTTCTTCACAGGAATCTCCTTGAAACCCTGCAGGGCATGTGCATCGGCCATGGACAGAGTCGCAAGACCCTCCATTAAAGCATTTGCACGTCTGGTTACAGCCATCACCATAGAAACCAGTCACACACTCTACAAAGTAAGAGACAGTAAAAGAGGTTTGACAGATGGGCAATGAGAATGGTCTTTTTTACTGAAATATACGGATATTTAAACACATCATACATAATACATTAAAACACCTGTAGCATTTGTGGATATAAACATAACAAAAAAAGCATATCAGTCTGTAAGCCACTTTAACAAGCCAGTCTCTGTGCAACTGGGGAGTTTCTCTTTGTTTACCTTGGCTGCAATTGGCACCCATCCACCCTGCATCACAGACACAGCCATCTGTTCAGATACATGGAGAGTGAACAACACAATTAGCTGACAAAATTCATATCAGCAACATTTCTTATTAAATATAAGTGGTACAAGCATCTGCATTAACGTCACACTCACAATCCACATAATTTCTAGACGTCTGTTCATCCAATGTCACAGCTGAAAAGTATTACTATGGTTTGTCCTGCCATTACTGTCTGAGGAGGTCAGAACATTGCTGTGAGGATTTGCTAGAATTCAGCCACAAGAACATTAGGGAGGTTTGTGTACTGATGTAGGATTATTATCTATTTTACAGAGAATGCAGTTACACTGCTCTACAGCTGTGTAAAACGTAAATTAAATACTAAAAATACTTATTTTGAAATAATTTTAGAATAATATTTCTCCATGTAAAATGGCAGAGACCAAACCAGGGTTTAAACATATGTCGTTTTCTGTGTTATAATAATAATAATAATATTCATAATGATGAACCCCAACGTGTGTCATAAGTTGAATTTTGAAGCCAGTTGAAACCCCCTTACATAAGCCATGTTTGTAAGTTGAGTATGTTGTAAATCATGTACATTTTTTAATTTTTATTTTGTGTAAGTTCTGGGTTCTTACTGAAAACCAAAAATTATGTGCGAAAAACACTACAAACAATACTCCCATACTTTACACCCTTATGTCATCTTCCATGCTTTAAACATGCATGAACTCCATCCTGAAAATACTCACCTGGAGTACACATCCCATGACCTTCACAGGCTTGGGACTGGCATGTTAGATTGGCACATGTTGGCCCAGTCCAGCCACGTTGGCATACACACTGGCCATCCACACAGTTTCCATGGTGGCTACAGTCCTCAGGCTGGCACAGGCGCTCATGGACACACAACACAGTGGACACAGCTCGAGGGCAACGCCACCTATGTTCAGCACTGGACACAGATAAAACAGAAGTACATTTTGTATTTCTAAAGGTTATTTACTGAAATTCAATAAATACTAGCCATGTAACAAGAGAAATTCTTCTGTTTGCTTCTTTGTTGTAGAAGTATCAATTAAACAGGAGTGTCCAAAGTCTGCCCATGTGCAGATTCCCTCCTCAAATGCACTCACTACACCTGGCAAATAACAGGTGAGTTGGTCCAGGTGTGCTTAAACAGGGAAATCTCCCAGTTGTGCTTGAAATCGGCCTCCAGGACCTGAGCTGGACACCCCTCCATTAAAGAAACAGAAGTTGGTAGACTCTTGCTCAGCCAATGTTTCTTCTGAAATCAAAGGTATTAATCTTGAGTTTGTTACTTTTGGTCAGATAAAGTGTACACTTCATGTGGGACAGTTTCTTTGTATCTACATTTATTGTCCATTGTCCAGCTCCACTTTGTAGTTACCATTACAGACCATGTTAAAGGTTTATAACTGGCCATTGTACTGAACCAATCTCATCAACTCACCATACAGTTTAACATTGCTGATGACCGTTCATCTCATGCTACAAAATGTGTTACTCATCCTCTAGTCCTTCCTCAATGGTCAGGAGATACATATGGTTGTCCAGCAGCAACGGGGAGATGTTTAAAACCTCCAACGCGCACATGCAAACTAACATCCCACTACCATTTCAGAGCTGTGTTGAGAAGGACTCACCACCCAAATAACGATAATGCACAGAAAAAGACAAACTATAAATTACAAAGTGTAAATATATTTTAGGTGGAAATGATAAAAGTAATCATCCAACATTGGCACCTAACCTCACAAATGCTCTTGAGGTTAAATACAATCAAATCCTCAAAGCAAATGTTCCAATATCTAGTGCAATGGCATCTCAGTATTTCCTGTAGCAGAACTTCTTCCTAATACCCTTGATTTCAGAAAAAACATCAGATAAATGCATGTCTACACACATTTGGAAGTAAAGAAGGCTAAAGTGCAGATTGTCAGCTTTCATTTGTATAAGATTGAACTTAAATATTTTCTGCTGCAGGAAAATGACAAGTATTATTTACACACCAGTGATCTGAAGGGAAACTGGCCAGAGAGCCATTAACAATGTGCGTAGCAGAGCCGCCTCCATCCAGATTAATGGCATTGACGACTCCCCGATTCCTTAGAAACTCCGCCACCTCCCACAGGTTCATGCTGCGCGCACACACACACACACACACACACACACACACACACACACACACACACACACACACACACACACACACACAC
>JBBIGC010022952.1:0-12580 GCA_037576955.1 Lepidarchus adonis | reverse complement strand
ATCACTGATCTCTCATTTAACACCATCACTCTCTCTTCATCACTCTCTCTCTTCATCACTGATCTTTCATTTCACACCATCACTCTCTCTTCATCACTGATCTCTCATTTATCACCATCACTCTCTCTTCATCACTCTCTCCCTCTTCATCACTGATCTCTCATTTAACACCATCACCCTCTCTTCATCACTCTCTCTCCCTTCATCACTGATCTCTCATTTAACACCATCACTCTCTCTTCTTCACTCTCTCTCTTCATCACTGATCTCTCATTTAACACCATCACTCTCTCTTCATCACTGATCTTTGGTTTAACAACATCACTCTTCATCACTCTCTCTCTCTTCATGACTGATCTTTCATTTAGCACCAATGCTAAGCTGTGTTCAGTAGCTAGGTGTAGAAAACAGATAATGCTAAGCTGTGTTCAGTAGCTAGCTGTAGAAAACAGATAATGCTAAGCTGTGCTCAGCAGCCAGCTGTGGCTAAGTGTGGAAAACAGATCACGTTTAGCTTTGTTCAGTAGCTAAGTGTGGAAAACAGGTCATGCTAAACTGTGTTCAGTAGCCAGGTGTGGAAAACAGATAATGCTAAGCTGTGTTCAGTAGCTAGCTGTAGAAAACAGATAATGATAAGCTGTGTTCAGTAGCTAGCTGTAGAAAACAGATAATTCTAACCTGTGTTTAGTAGCTAACTGTGGAAAACAGATCATGCTAAGCTGTGTTCAGTAGCTAAGTGTGGAAAACAGATAATGCTAAGCTGTACTTAGTAGAAAACGTGCACATGAAAAAGATGTGTTCAGTACTGAGGACTGATCTACTGAACACAGCTTAGCATTATCTGTTTTCCACACCTAGCTACTACAGCTGAAAAGCACATTGCTATTTGTCAAGATCAAATAATTAAAACAGAAACTTTGTATTAGTATCGCTTTGTGTACACATTTCCCAGTACATGACGCTGTCAATCAAGGCACAGTGACGCCTGTGGAGGTGTGGTCAAGGTGAAACGTGGCCAATCATTAGAGAGCCAATGCCTTCCTTGTTTCCTGCCCCAAATTCTCAAAAGTAACATCCATTTGACCAAAAAAGAATCAGAAATGCATTTCACATGAACAGAAATACTCTTTGTGAACAAAAATACTCTTCACATGAGCAGAAAAGGTTTTCATTTCATTTTTTCCCCATATTTCCTGCCTTCTTAATGGTGCTGGGACCATCAGCTGTGTTCAGACGTCAGGTTGGTACAGAGCTAACAGCCCTATTTGACAACTGTTCAATTTTATTTCATTTTATGGCAATAACCATTCAGCTCAGTAAAGAGATTTGACAGCCCATCATTACTTTAAGAGGTCAGTCTTTAAGATCAGTCCGGTAAATTGCAAAAACTTTGAATGTGTTGAAAATTCTGATTGGTAGTGTGTGTATATAGTAATTGCAGTTTGGTGGTGGGGAGTCAGCACGACTGGCCTTGGTACCACTGGGTGGGTAGGGTGGCCCTCCCTCTCCCCGTCACTCAGTATAATGCAAGTCGCCTGTTAGCTGAAGTAACAGAATTGGTAGTTATTGTTCTCCTCTAAGCGTCTTGAGCACTCCAGTGGCTAGCTTTCACCCTCCCAAATTGACCACAACTTCCCGCTGCTGTAGACCTCCATGATTCATCTGTCAGGCCATCTAATCACAAAAAAATATTAAACCGATGCCCTTTGCTGAAGAACTGACCTCATCTAAACATGGACGACTGGAATTTCATTCACGTTTACTTACGTCGAAGCTGAAAGGCAACTTATTTTTTCTTGTGACAATGACATGCTACTGTACTGAGGAAAGTGAGTATGGCATGCACATTTTGAAGCATTATCTCTTCAAAATCCCGCAAGGAAAGAGAAGTCGCCTCTGTGGGCTTATCTGTGTGCTGGGCCGCGATGAATGCGAAGATGTAGTTGAATGTGGTCAGGCAGGTTCTGCTTGTGTGCGCCCCTCTTTTGGAGACTCTAAAAAGGTTGCGTTCTTCTCAGCCTCTTCAGATCTGTGCTTTTCCACAGCCTCAGGAATATGCATCAATAACAGGCTGGTAAGTAAATTTTCTGGGTGGTTTCTTCTTTTTTTAATGATTGACATTTGGAGATGGGTTCTCATACAATCGACTGCTTTCCAGTCTGCATTACCGTGTTCAGTCTGATTTAGCATGTTGTCTTTGCTGGTCTGCAATGATCGATCATTTCACAGAACACTACCTTATCTAATATATTTGAGTCTTTCTTCCTGGCTGTGCCATATTGGGAATAAAGCCCAAGGCCATGCAACTTTTCAAGCTAAAAATGTTTTGGGTGTTTAAATCACTTTTTGGGCCGAAAGAGCTTCTAACAACAGTTTGGAAAAGAAAACCTTTAAACCTTACTCTTCATACCAAAAAAATCCAATCTGATGATAATTATGCAAATTATGTTAAATGCACTTTAACATTATGCTTATGTTAAATACAACCGTGTTTAGTTAACATGGTGCAAACCAACTCATTACAGTAAATGAAACGCCTGCAATTACACATAATTACATTAGTTACGGACTTATTCTGTTACTTATACATGACTGAGAAAACAATATTAATAATGCAACATTCTTTTCATACATAACGAGGGTTAACTGTGCGTATCCTCTCATGTCATTTGAGCGCACATGTGATTACCTGCGACAGATGAATAACTAATGTTTCCTTTATCTGAATTAACCATCTAATTCTGCCGATGGATAAATTCTCATAGTGAAGAGCCAGAAAGCTGTAAATGATAAAGTTTTAAAGATAAAGTGGTTTTCTAAATAATTTTTACCTGGTATGTTGGGAATAAAGGCATGGAAACAGTTTACCATGGTTGGATGTATTTTTCTAAATGAAGCCAAAGGGACTAGGGGGTTGAATTTTGCACTAGAGCGGGGCAATATGACAATATTTATCTTTATTGTGATATATTGTGGTCACAGTATGATTTTTGGAGCACATTGTGATATTGTCAGTACTTGTGGATTATGTTTATATTTAGTCTTGCTTAGGGGAACTTAAATAGAAATTATTTATACTTATAATTTACAGAATATATCAAAATCTCAATTCGTTTCATAACAGATTATGTAAAAATACTTTTTCTGATTTATTGCGTGTTGGGAAACTGATATGATACGCAGGTGTGGGGGTTAATGGAAGGAGGTGTAGGGAAAAGTAGTGCGTAGTGAGTTTCCGTTTTTCCAGAAAATAATCAGTAATCTCATTACTGTTTGAGAGAAGTAATGAGTAATTTTTTAAAAAATTACTTTTTTGAGTATCTAACTGATTAGCCCATAGCTAATTGGGCAAATTTCATTAAAACTGCTTTTTTTGGAGAAAAATTGCTGTTGGTGCATGCGTTTTTGAGAACGTCAGTGTTGTATTTCATATCCAACTTCAAAAATACATGAAAGCTTTTTTTTCACTTCTTTGCCTAGGCTTGTCCACCGTGGCTCTTAGGAAATCAATGGAAAACATTATGTTCTTGTTGCAATACTGTCCCTGTGGAAAGGATTTCACATCACTTTCTGCAAGAAACTCTTTTTCCTTAACTTTCTCACATGAGCCTTTCGCAAAATAGTAAAGCAGAAATCTCCCCTAGATTCTCTCCCCTTATTTGAAGGTCAGCTCAGGCTGGTGGCCTACCAGAACCACGTTAGGCTCAACACTATCAACCAATTATGTTGTAAAGACAATAGCAACCTGTGTAAAGGGATAAAACGTCTGCAAATGAGCAAAAAGAGTCCGTCTGCACACACTGCAAGATCAAACTTGACAGGGCCGGTCACTGAACACACAGGGTTGGTCCACATGGCACCTGTTCTCCTTTGTTCATGCTCTCTGTATGTACTATGATTGTTGATCATGTTTTGTTGGGTTTGCTCTTTACGTCAGTTTAATGCAAACAGAGTCTGTTCCAGTAATCTGTGAGGGAGCAAGAGGAGCCGTGTCACAAGAAACGTTCTGCATCATCGCAAAACAATGAAGAAAAGAGGTTTCGTGCTATAAACCGGCCAAGTTACAGTGAATGGCCTGCAATCCCACTTCTAATGTTGGTTCCCCTTATTATGTATGGTTTTCTGTGCGGACATTTCTCAAAATAACCACTTCCAGCTTCCCTTATCTCTAGGCTACACAGTCATGTGTAAATGAGCTCTGTACTGATTGGCTGCTGGATTTTGTCTCATTCTGGATAGAAGCACTCCTTATAACTTCAGTGTAGAAGGCAAATGTTTCTTTTCAATATGTTGACTTTATGATCTGTTTGTATGTTTTGAAATTTTTCCATTCACTGCTAATCCAGTTCGGGTCACGGGGAAGCTGGAGCTGATCCCAGTTGACTATAGGTAGGACAGGGTTTACCCTGGACAGGAGGTCGACCCATCACAGGGAAACAGAGAGACAGACTACAATGATGTTGAGCAACCAGTCGACCTAATCCACAAGCCTTTGGACAGTGGGAGGAAACTGGAAAACCCGGAAGAAACCCCAAACAAACATGAGAAGAGCTTGTATACTCTACTTTTAACTCTCTTTTAAAAAAGAAAAACAAGAAAATTCAGTTGAAGAACTGCATAAAAAGAGTAAAGGCTTCCAATGGGCCTTTAGACTTTATGCAATTAATAGGAAGTTTTACATTTTCAGTTTGAAATGACCAAGTATTTATGATGAAATATTGGTATTTACATTTGAACCCTTTATTGTCCTGCATGGGGAAATTTATTCTGGCACTTATTCGAAGCAGTGAACACACACACCTGGAGCAGTAGGGGGAGAAGTGTCTTGCTCAAGGGCATTTCAGCCAGCAGCTGGTTCTGGGAATCGAACCCACAACCCTTCTGTCACAATCCCACTTCTCTAACCATTAGACCATAAAACTTAACCAACAAAACTGATTCCAACCAATCAAACAAAGCCATGGAACTTAAAAGATGAAATTTGAATTTATTTAAATGTATCTTTTATATCATCACTGGCAAGGAATCAAAACTGGCAGAATGGAGGTGCGTTGATCAGAGTTCTGGTTGAAGTGTGACAACAGCGTGGAAATGGCGGCTGAACCATATCGGACAAAGCACATGTGATGTGTGGCATTGAGAGCACTAATCAATATCAAACTCAAGTTATTTTACACTTTATTCATATACACTGATCAGCCATAAAATTAAGACCACCTGTCTAATGATGAGTAGATCCCCTTCATGCTGCTGAATCAGCTCTGACTGTGGTGCACAGTGTGTTCTGGCCCCTTTCTATCAGATCCCCTCTTTGGGACCTGTCAGGTCCCATGTGCATCAATGAGCCTTGGGTGCCCATGAATCACCAGCTGGATAATGATAATACTAATAATACAAATAATACTACTACTACTACTAATAATAATAATGATATTAATGCATTTTATCTTTAAAGCACTTTACATAAAAATCTCAAAGTGCTTCACACAGATAAAGCAAGAAAAAGGGCAGTCAGTGATAAAATGGTCAGAAGCAATGATAAAACAGACAGAAGCAGTTAACAGTTAAAAGTTATATGCTTTCCTGAATAAGAATGTTTTGTTTTTTACAAAGTTTGGTTGTGGGTGGGCAGATGGTGGGAATTTATGGACCGGAGTTGACTATTTGCAGTTTTGGTAGCGAAGCATCAACTGTTCACTTGCTATCTAATGTATTCCAGCCCCCCTGACAGATGCCACTGGAATTAAATAACTGCAAGTGGTGCTGATCAGTGTAGAGGTTGTGTTGTGCAGGGGGTGGGTTAGAGGGCAGGTGGTTGGTTGAAGAAGTAGTGGACCCCTGAGTCAAAGCAGCCTGTGTGGAGCAAGTTCTGTAGACCTGTTTAACCTCAGACTGAATCCTGACTTCAGAAATGGTGCAGAATACTGAAAGCAAGTGTGTTGTTACATCTGTGCGCACTGTTAAAGATTAGATCATATTAATCATGTGACAGTCCTGTCGTTTCAACCAGAACAGGATGACGTTAGATGTCAAGCAAACAAAGCAGAAGAGTGGAGGGAGGCCTTGTCTGACTCTTAATATCTTCATCATCTTTCCAAGTAGAGCAAAAGTGCATTCGCAAGCAACATGTTTACCACATCGCAGCGTGGACATGGCAGGGACAGAAAGTCGTGGCTTTGCTAAGAATAGGAAACCTTTCGCTGCCCTCCAGTTTCCAGAAAACGTCCCAAGAAATGCTTTTCCTCCGGCCTGCCTCCAAACAATTGATAGTGGCAGGTAGTTTTGAGAAGATTCCATTCATTCATTCGCATTCCATTCAGGTGAGAAGGGAAAAAATAAGTCGTTGACTAGAGGATGTTTGTAGCCTGTGGGTATTTTTGGAAAGTCACTGGGAACCATTTCAAGCATTTTGCTATTTTTGGAATATTTAGTGGGCACACTTTGAGCCAGACTTGACACCTGTACTTGTTCTCACCAGCCTTTGTACACACACACACACACACACACACCCTTAATGGGCATCACATTGTGTTTAAAAATAAATTCCCATGAAGGTAAAATTAAATACGAGAGGAGGTTTCGAGAAACTCTACAAATACCTGGTGAAAATAAAAACACATTTCCAGTGTCCTGGTTATAAAAGCAGCCTTTACACATCCAGTGGCCTTGATTATGTAAAATCTTGCTGTCCACCTGCAGTTTGATACAGAAAGAGTTGGGGCAGTAAACTGATTGTGAGTTCATTGATGCACTCGTCAAGCGAAGCATCAGTTTATCATAAACCCACAAGCTAAGAATTCAGATAACTGAAGATTGCGTTATACCGTATAGTCATGTGTTACGGTGTCAGTGTTCAAAAACATGAATATTTGTTCTTCTTTCTTTACACAGCAGCATTATAATTCTTTTGTTTGTTTGTTTGTACATGTTTATGTAAGAATTTTTCCATAACTGCATAGAGTACACAACTACATTATAATGCAGAACATAGGATATTTATGATATATGATCATATATAAAGTCAGATAAATAATGTTTAAATAACAGTTTGAAAGATTTAAAAATTATTTATAATTGCAATTGTTGTATAAATAATGTCTTATTTATGTAAAAAAGCTTAATTGCAGTGGTTATCACTGTCATGTCTCAGCAAGAAGGTCCTGGGCTCTCCTTGTGTTTGTGTGGGTTTCATCCAGTTTCTCTGGTTTCTTTAGGCCAGAGTCTTTAGGCTTGCAGTTCACGTTGACTCTACATTACCCATAGGTGTGAGTGTGTGTGAATGGTTGTCGATCTCTGTGTTGCCCTGTGATTGGTCAACCTCCTGTCTAGGGTGAACCCTGCCTTGTGCCCATAGTCAGCTGGGTTCGGCTCCAGTTTCCCCACGACCCAGAATGGATAAGTGGAGGGTAGCAAGAAAAAATGAAGAGCTGGAAATGAGTTGAGCAGATCAATGCACATCAATCTACAGGACAACACATCACCATCTGACAGTCAGACACAATGTTCAGCATTCAAACCTCAAGTTCTTTTGTGACTAAATCAGTCAGAACAATCCCATTATTCTGTGTATTTAATTTGTGTAAGTGACATTTTCCCTGAATTGCTCTGTACAATAGTACTGTGCAAAAGTCTTGAGAAAATTCTATTTGAAAGCATTTTTTCCTCCAACAAAACATGAATATTAGTGTAATTGTAAATAACAGTAACACAGTAAACACTGACTTGTGTTGGCTTCAACCATTTCCAGATCTCTCCTCATGGAAGACCAGTGTTGTGTTGCCATCAAATCCCTGGTTTGGCCTCAATCAGTTCCTCCTTCCATTAAATCAGGTTCTCACACATCCATGTAATGGCTGGAGACATGGAGAGGAGATCTGGAATCAATCATACTGTATGTTCTTCTAACCAGCTCACAACATATCAATGGCTTTTACAAATCTTCACTAATCAAACTCTTGATCCTGTTTACTGCTTTACTGTTGCTGTTACTCTGATGTTAACAGCTCTGATGTGTTCTTGCAGAAAGATACTCAATGCTGAGAGAAAATACTTTAAACATTTGTGTAGGCGCCCAAGACCTGCACAGTACTGTATATTAGTATAGAACACTACACATTACAGTCAACCCCTGTTAGCTCACCCCCGTTATCTCGCCAACCTCGCCTCTCACCATGAAAAGCAGCAGAATAGATTTACTTCCATGTTATTTACCTCGTTAAGCTGTCAACCTCGCCCCTCGCCCCTCGCCCTCGCTACAACGTGCTATGAGTCCGGTGTATGCATTTCTCCATCTATAGCTCACCAAACTAACACCTAACTCACCAAACCGGGAAAATAATCCAGTAGACGACAAAGACAAACTAAAACAGCAAACATTAATTCTGAGTTTGCGTACAAGTTTGTGAATTGAACCTAAAATTTCTGGTAAACAAAAGTTGCTATTTCTCTGACTAGTGAGCAAAAAAGGACATTTCTATCACTGCAATAAGTTGAGAAATATTCAGCAGCATAATGCTGATGTTTTTACTGCTCAATTTAATCAGCCTGTAAAGAATTGTTTTGTATAATTTAATTTATGATCATTTAAATTATAATTTATTTTGTAATTTAACATATAATTCTTACATCATCTTTTTCTTAGATATTTGTTATTATTTTTTATTTTAAAAGCTTTAATTTAATTGTTAAAATCTATCAAAGACACAGGCTGTCAAAGAAACGGGTTTCAAAGAAACATAACTAATCCCTTAAGAGAGTTCGCCAACACCGCCTCTCGAGCCCGGACCAATGGGGTTTGACTGTATATTATACACTATACGTGTAAGGACATTATAAAGAAATGTGGAAAACTGTGTGACCATGATGTGTGAATAAATAAGGAACCCCTCCTTCACGTCCTGACCATTTTCTAGAAATAATCTTGCCGATGTTGTGCTTGTTTTAGATGTCCCATTCATACTGAAAGTGGTTTTCTCACTTCAGACAAGTTCTGCTTGCATCGCAGCTTCAGATTTTCAAGCTGATATTCAAATAATGTTTCGGTCTCGCACTTCATCTGCGTTCAATGATAGACTGACAGACAGACCAACGGACCATGTGAAGCCTTCGCAAGGTTGTTCTCCGAGCCTGTGTTTGTTGGAGAACGCTGCTGCTTGAAGTTATTTGATTTATCATGAAACATCTTGAAGTTGTTTGATTTATTTTTTTCTATCTCTCTTTCTATATATATATATATATATATATATCTTGGTTTGTGCTGAAACGTTAGTTGTTTAGGACGTCTTCGCCTCAGCTCAGTTTCATGTCGCTCAGACAGTAGCACCACTCACAGCCCTAGAAGAAACAAGAGATGACTAAGGCCTACATAGACTGCTGAGCCAAGCACAGCCAGTACGATTTCACTGGGTATGATTGCAACACCAAATTGCCTTTCGCCTGCTTCTAAAGCCTCACTCACTCACTCACCCTCTCTCTGTCTTTCTCTCTCTCTCTCTCTCTCTCTCTCTCTCTGGCAGCTATGGTGGACACACAGACGTTTTCGTGGCCCATGGGATTCGGCCTGAGCACACTGGACCTAGAGGAACTCGACGACAGCTCACACTCTCTAGACATGAAGCCTTTCTCTACGCTGGACTACGCGACGGTCTCTGGCATCGAGTATGAGCCCAGCCCACCTCAGAGCGAAGTGACACACATGATGGACCTGACACACATGTACAGCTACAGAGCCCAAGAGAACAGCTACAGAGACCAAGAGAGCAATTACAGAGCAGAGAACAACTATAGAACCCAGGAGAACAACTATAGAACCCAGGAGAACAACTATAGGACCCAGGAGAACAACTACAGGACTCAGGAAAGCAACTATAGAGTCCAGGAGACCAACTACAGAACCCAGGAGACCAACTATAGAGCACAAGAGCACAACTACAGACCTCAGGAGAGCAGCTACAGGGGGCCAGAAAGCCAAAGTATGTTCCGCTGAAATCTAATCTGACCTTTCTGTTCATATTAGTTCATATTAAGCAGGATTCCTGGGTTTTGTGTCTTCTATCAAAATGTTATGACTCTAAAACATCTTTTGAGGTGTTATTGCATCACCATACACCAGTGGGTGGAGAAACATAATTTTAGCCAATAAAAATAGGCCTGAGCATGAGACAGCAGTTTTCAAATTCATACAAAATTATTAGGAAAAAATCAAAATTTTAATTAAATACATTAATTACATACATTTAATACATTTAATTAAGACATTAATTACATCTACAGTTTTCATTTGCTTCAGGCTGACAAGGCCTTAAGGGCATTCAATACCATGGCCTCTTGGCTTCTCGTGGTTTATTCCTCTCTTTTTAATGCTCAGAGCTTCAAGTCGAAGCAGAACCATGAACTCCATCACAGCTTCTGCTTTGTAGAATTTCAGCTGTGAAATAGTAATGAACATTTTTAGCAGAACAGGCCTGTCTGCGGCTTCAAGTCACGCAGACTAAAAGTTTCAGTGCGTTTCTAATGAAGTTCTTGCAAAAAGACTTTTCTTTAATTAAAATAAAGTTGGAACAAAAAAAAGGTTGGATTTTTACTTTCTGGACCCAAACTACTCTCCTCTGCTAATTAGTAAAATAACATTGTTATATCCAGAGCTCATAATGTTTTTTTGGATAAATCAGCTGCCTTTAACTTTGAAAATGCCTCAAAAATTATAAAACTTATTAATAAAACAGGGATGGGTATTGTGGCATTACATATTTAGTTAGACAAAGAAAGAATAATTATTAAAAATAAATAAATAAAAAATACATAAAAATAAAAAGCATGTGTGATATGCTATACCCACGTGTAGGATAAAATATTGCATATCATACTTAAATATACACTGATAATGGACTTTTTCAAGGATTTTTTACAAGAGAAACAGAAATCTGTCCCATAGATAAAGTATGAATAGTGGTTTTGCCTCAGGAGTCACCATCCTTATCGCCTCTCAAATTTAAATACTAGCTGCTAAACACAAAATCAGGTCATTATTATTTAATCTGTAGATCATTAAAACAGGCAAAGAAATTGGGTCAGAAGTGTAGATTTCAGTACAACACTATGGCGATGTTTTATCATGAGTTTTGTGGAAAGAAAACGGATTCCTAAAGTAAATGCAACTTTTAATGCAAATACACAGATCAGTCACAACATTAAAACCACTAGCAGGTGACCATTACCATATGTCACTACTGTGCTATCTGTCCAGTGGTATTATAGCAGTATTATATATCAGTCAGTTCCTGAAGGTGATTGAAGCAGGAGCATGATTAGGGCCTTATTGTGATGGTGTTCTGTCCACAACAGAAAACGAGCCAAGGAAGGGCAATTGCCGAACTGGCCTCAAGATCATGGCCACCCAAGGCTCACTGATGCATGTGGGGAGGTCTGATCCCAAAGAGGAGCTAATGTTGTACAAGATGTTAATGCTGTTCTGAAAGAAAAGGGTCAGACACACAGTGCACCACGGTTTCGTCACGATGAGATGGACCAACTCAATGTTAGGCAGGTGGTTTTAATGTTATGGCTGATATTTTCTGCATATACAAAGGGTCCTCGACTTATGTCGATGTTGGAACCCACCTCCGTAAGCACCTATGTCACTCATATGGAGCACATATACGGTAAAGTAATGAAGTGAACAATTCCTTACCTTTATTCCTGTAGTAAATGCAAAAATAACAATAAACACATGGAGAACATACACAGCAGTAATGAAGTGAAAACGTGTACTTACATGGAGATGGCTTTCCTTTTCTCCGAAGCAATTCCATAAGAAGAGTCGACCTTCTAGGGAGCGATAATGAAGAGCAAAAAGTTTCCAAAAAGTAACACAACCTGCTCCATTCGCCAACTAGTTCCACCAAGTAGATGGCGACATAACCACAAAATGCAGTCAACGTAACCAGAGAACTGTATTACTGTTACTACGTGATTACATTCAAATACACCGAGAATAAACCATAGCTGTCGCTGGCATGGTGCCCTCAAAGGTACCTGAGGTACGAAGGTACTAGTACTCCACTTTCTCCTGGGGATGGGAATGTCATGCACCCTTAAAGCTCACAATCAGACCTTAAGAACACTGTTTCTCCTTTGAGAGGGCATTTATACTGTATTACAAAGTAATAACCCTAACCTGTAAGGGCTAATGTCCAATAACCTGTCAAACATTTATTTCAAATGCAATGAGGTAATACATTGATTCTTAAAGCCATGTTACTGTCCTTCCATTCAGGTTCAATCAAACTGGAGCCGGAGTCTCCTCCACAGTATGCAGAGAATAGCATGTCCTTCTCCAAACTGCATGAAGACCCCTCCACCTCCGTGTTAAACATCGAGTGCCGAGTGTGCGGGGACAAGGCCTCTGGCTTCCACTACGGTGTCCATGCCTGCGAAGGCTGCAAGGTACAGTTAAACATATGTGCATCCTATAACTCACCACTGTGCATCCTATAACTCACCACTGTGCATCCTATAACTCACCACTGTGCATCCTATAACTCACCACTGTGCATCCTATAACTCACCACTGTGCATCCTA
>JBBIGC010022942.1:0-12581 GCA_037576955.1 Lepidarchus adonis | reverse complement strand
CACACACACACACACACACACACACACACACACACACACACACACACACACACACACACACACACACACACAGCCATAACTATTTCATGAGTGCCTTTAATCACTGAATTTATTGACATAAAACCTATTTTGTTTCAGATAAATGCACTAATGTATCCTGTATCTGCACTCACTCAATTTACACCATAAAAGATTTTGTTTAGTACAACAATAACTAATAATATCGCAAATGATCAAAAGTATGCTGTTGCATGAAGGTAGTATTAGTAGTGTTGAAAACTGTAACCGTTTGTTAGATGAAGAATACCAACTCTTGATCAGAGTTTTTTCAACTGTGCTGCTGTAGAAAAGTTCAATATAGGTCAGTCTGGAGTTGCTCCTACTTTGGCCAGTAACGTCTGGTTTCTCAAGCACAAACAACCCAAAATGCCATCAGAGTTCCAAGAGAAACTGCATTATACTTTGAATTGCCCTCTACGAGAAGTGGGTAGGCTGTAAGAACCTTATCAAGCGGAGCCTTGGCTGCACTGCCACTGTTGTTAGGACATTGTTCAGGCTAATTAGGACTCAGCCCACACAGCAAGATGAAGATGGAACGTTTTCAGGTTCTCCCACAACAATAGCAGTTTCAGCAGACCAGAGGAATGGTCAAAATGGGTCAAATGATGCAAAAGGTCCTGTATGTCTTCAGGACTCAAAATACAGTCAAGGGGAAAAACAGATTCACAAGCTAATCTACACAATGGGAGAAGGAGCTGAGAATGTGCTGACTTCAACTAACAGTGTGAGTCATATGAAGGCTAGGCTGCATTAGCATTGTGTAGAGCGGAGAAATGTAATCTTTTAATTGGTTAAATTTAAGTGAAGGCAGGAGGAAGTATGTGAGACAACAGATTTTCACCACAGTGCTGTATTGGCCAACTGAACACTGGTTATGGAAAGAAATGCTTTGGTAATGGGACTTTGTGACAAACAGCTATCTGAGCAGCTACAGATAGACCAGGAATCAACCTTGGAGAAAGCCTTCCTGAGGATTTGCCTTGTAAACTTGTAAAAACCGATGCACACAACACAATGGTAAAAATAGTGCAAAAAATGAGGGAGAGAAGCCTAAAGTTATGATGCAGCCCATGATGCAGCCCATGATGCAGCCTGTAACTACTGCAAGAAGAAAGAATATTGTGCCAAAGCCTGTGAGCGAGACTCAGCAGGACATTGTATTCCTTGGTTCTGTCAGTACAGATGGTTTTGAAGCTCCATGGCTGGAAAATTTTAAATGAGAGAAATGGAAACTGAAGCTGATTTGTCTGTGATACCTGTAGACATGTATACTGAGGAGCAGTCAGTCATGTTGAAAAGGCAAACATACAGCAATCCTGCTAGGGGAGACACAGTTGCATGTGAACAGAAAATTCAGAGCCACTCTTAATGGCTAGTAAAAGCACTTGGACTAGTAATCAGAATGAATTTAATCAGCTTAAACATCAGAATGAATAAAATTGTTCCCCAGCTTGCATTCCCCAACCCTTTTGGAACCCTCTATGAAAGCTAAATAGGGATATAAATAGGAAGATTTTTGTTTTTCCATTTCAATACAAAGGCATGTATTCCCCTTATGTGCAAAGTAAAACAGTTCATTAGAATTTCAGTAATGGAGAGGCTGACTGACAGGTGTGCTGTAATGGTGGTAATGCCAGACCTGATGTCACAGTCTGAATCTGCATGAAGCTGACAAATGAGTTAAGAAGCCTTAAGAATTTAAGAATTCTAATATTTATGTTGAGACTGTGATATCCGCCAGGTAGAGAAAGAACATGTCAGCATTTCGGCCTTAAATGCAGTTCACTAGAGAGCTCACAGTGCTACATGTCTTCCTCATGAGAGGCATTAGAAATGTTCTTCCACAATTTGTCAAATCTTAAATAACACACATGATGTGAGATATATGAAATACACTGCACAACAAGGTTGTGCATGACAGGATTGCAAAGAAAAAGCCACTGCTCTTAGACAGTTTACTAAAGATCAAGTGGATGAACATTATCTGTGAAACATGGTGGTGATAGTATAATGGATTAGGCCTATTTTGCTACATCTGCGCCAGAACAGCTTGGCATCATTGGAACAATGAATTCTGAATTATACCAATAAAATCTAAAGGTAAATGTCAGGAAATCTGTCTGTGAATAGACAGACAGATAGAAGGATGGCATGCCGTGTGTGAGAAAATGATGACCACGCTGGTGAGTGTTTTGTTTTTTGGTAGAAAAAACAAGAACAGAGCAGAAAGTGTAGATCAGTGAAACATACACCATCATAAAAAATAATCTTGACCTTTGCCAAAGTGTGTACTGTAGACAGTGTTTGTGGTTGACAAAAAGAACAGATGAGACTGATGTTCACTTCTGCTCAGCTGTTTGTAATGAACCTGTTGAGATGTTCCAAAAGCCTCAACATCCAGCAACAGTTCTGCACCGATCAATGCAAGGGTTGGGGGTAAAACATTACTGGCTTTATTGATTGGTTGAAAAATGAATGGTTGACTACACGCCAGGGGCAATCAGCAGTAACGAGGTTATAGATTGCATGTGAGTAAGAGTTTGTGTGTGTTTCTGGGGGTAACAGGAGAGTGTAATGAGACAGGAAAAGATATGAAGGTTGGTTCAATCACTGTTTACTTTTTCTCCACACACATTCTGGATTCTGGTTTCTGATGATTTATTTCATCATTCATGCATCTTTCCTTACCATTGTTTACCTTTATTATGTTCCATCCATCCATTCACCCTTCCACCCATCCATCCATTCTTCCACCTATGAATCTACCCTGATGGTTCGGGGTTTACATTTCTAACTTTTTTCCTTTTTTTCCGATGATCAAAGATTGTTTTTCCGTCTCTGTGTTTTAAGATCCATTAACCATTAGCGTTTCATATTAAAATCTTCTTCCTGCATCTGTTCTATTTACCTGCATCTCCTCTCTCCTCCTCAGCTGGGTCAGGTTCTCCGGAGCCCCTTCATGAAGTTTGTGGCTCACGCCGTCTCCTTTACCCTTTTCCTGGGGCTACTAGTTCTCAATGCATCTGACCGTTTCGAGGGTGTAAAAAACCTTCCTAACGAGACCATTACGGACCACCCTCGTCAGGTGTTCAGAATGAAGACCACCCAGTTTACCTGGACAGAGCTCCTCATCATGAAATGGGTGCTAGGTAAGCAATGATCTTTGCTAAGGGAATGTTGTTTTTTTACAAGAGCTGGTGGAGAGTTGTCCACAATAGCCCCATATTATGGAAAAGCAAAACGTTTTTGAAACAAAAGGCCTTGAAAATGTATCATCCAGTTAATCTCTGAAAACAATTTGATTTACAAAATCATCCTAACAAATACATCTGTTGTGTTAAAGTGCAAAGTGCATAAAACTATGCAAAGTGTAGGATATTGTCCCTTTAACTGTTCATCTCACACTGGTGTGTTTTGCTACTATAACACTATTAGAACTCGGTCTTGTGATCAGAGGGTCGCAGGATCAAGTCCCGGCTCAGACACCCCTGAGGGTCAGCAAGGTACTGTCCTGCTACACTGCTCCCCCGGCGCTGTTGATAGCTTCTAGCTGTTCCATGTGTGGATTGGTTAAGTGCAGAGGTCACATTTCATTGTGGTGCACTTTGTGATGAGATGCGTTGTGTTTACAATGACATATAATAAGCCATTTTCCCTTCCTGACATGTGACTTGTTAGTGTTACAAGATGTGAATAGGGTGTAAGTTTGTTAAATTTGGAGTTATTGTTCTCACACTCTCTCATACTGGTTACTGTGAATCTCTAGTGAACTTCATGCTCAAGAGAGTTAAGGCAGTGCTGGAAAATAATGGTGATCACACAAAATATTGACACTGGGCACAATTTGGACATTTTCACTTAGGAGTGTACCTCTTTCTAGCTATACTCATTTCCCTTTACACAAGCTGCTCCTAGGCCTCAGTGTAAAGGGTGGTTCCCATAGAAATGGGGTCAATAAATGCTTTAATCAATTCCACACTCAGCACCTGACTCAAAAGCCCCAAGGACAGGCAGAAACATCCCTGGGCCTGTTACACCATGCATAGCGATTATACAGCAGATTAGCATTTTTGGAAAAGAGTTCTACATAGACTCACCATACAAGACTTGGAACAGTCCAGATCCAGCACTTTTCAACCTAATGTCCTGCATTTGAATGGTCTACTATTGATTTCCTCAAACAGAAACCTCCCTGACTCTCAGACAAAGCCATTGGACAGAAATGGAAGGTTTGAATAAATGTTTAATATCTGACTGTTTAACATACATACCTGCTGCCACAACAAAACCTCATATTTACACTCTTCTCTCCATTTTGCATTGTTTTTAAAATGCACCTGCTTTTCACATTTCAGTAGAAAAGTAAATATTTTACATTTTTACATTAACTTACACAAAGTTCATATTTTTTTTAATTTATTTATATATATATATATATATAAATATATATATATATATTTATATATATAATATGTAATTGTTCCCGTATGTGATTTCCCTGAAGGTAGTGAAGTTGTGGATGAACGAGGCATATATATAATATAAGAAAAGCAGATATACGGTGTGTAGCTGAATAAAACAAATATTAACGAATCCCTAATGGGAACATGGGTAAATCCACGCTGCTGAGTGGTCACTGGCTCTAGGCTTGACCGCTCTTGTTTCTGTCGCTCTGCGCTTTGTGCAGTTTTGTCATGCTGGTATGTGCGTGTGTTTTTGCCAGTAATGAGACTACCACATTCTTACTAAGGCAATCTCGGAGCTGATATGAGCTGTGTGTGGGGTGTGTGTGTGTTTGATTCTCATTCCGGCACAACTCTGCCTGCAGCAGTAATTGTAGCAGAGAAGATTCTCAACAAAGCTACTTTTCTATATACCATTCACAGAGTCCAGATCGGCCAGTGTATGTATATTTGTGTGTGTGTTTGTGTTAGTTTTGTACCCGTGTTTTAATAAAGAGTAATCTGTTTTTTTAAAGTGCAAGTATAAAACAATCAGCCATAACATCAACACAACTGACAAGTGAAGTGGGTAATATTCACTCTAGTTTGTTCATTACACTAAAACCTGTCAGCGGGTTGGGATATACTACGCAGTGAACAGCAAGTGAACAGTCAGTTCTTGAAGTTGATGTGCTGGAGGCAGATCAAATGGTGTGAGGGATTTGAGTTACCTTGACAAGTACGTTCTTGTGATGGCTAGACAGAGCATCTCCACAACGACAGGTCTAATGGAGTGTTCCAGGTCTGCAGTAGTTAGTCTCTACCAAAAGTGATCCAAGAGAAATAACTAGTGAATCAGTGACATAGTCACATAGTGTCATAGCCTCCCACAGCTCATAGATGGATGTGGGGAGTAAGAAGTAGTCTGTCTGGTTTGATCCATAAGAGGAGCTCCTGATTCAGCTGCGTGAGGGGGACCAACTCATTATTAGGCAGGTGGTGTTAATGTTATGGCTAATTGCGGTTGGTCATAGTGTTTTTCAGAACACCAAATTTAAGAAAAAATTGAGGAAAATACAGACCTCTGAGAGTGTACTGAAGAGATGGAACACCATTCTCACAAAAAATATTCCCTCAGCTGGTTTTGATGTTAGTGGTGGCGATCACTGTGTAATACAAGTGCAGTCCAAAATCTGCCATCTACTATAGGCGGTCAACAGCTTTGAGATATGTCACTTTGAAGGCCATAGCGTGATTAACATCATTGTTTTTCTCCTGTCAGGAAAGAAATCTTTCACCATAGTATATAGGTCATCAATCAGAATTACTTTATATTGATTTGTTGAGACCCTCCCCTTTAGGTGGACCTAAACCATGACAGCAATATGTACCCCCTTCCCCACCGCCACCCTTTACCACAGGATAACAGATCCACTAGACATGTAAGGACACTGCAGGGGTCAGGCATCCAGGTTTGTAGTGTTCTCATGGTGGATGCCAGGAGGTGGTCCTTAGCTAGTCAAATTTAAAAACGGCAGGTTTTGAGACACTAACCCTTTTATCTTGTGAAGCATTGTACGAAAGTATTCAGAGCAAAATGTCTTTGTTGTTTTATTGATTTTAAGAGGTTCCTCTACAAGAACAAAGTCTAGATAAATAAAACTATTCTGAAAACATTACTAGATATGTTACTATAAATCTGTTAAAAGCTTCTCCTGATTTGCAACAGAATGCTGGCAAAAGTTCTTCTATCACTACAGCTGTTGAACTGTGTCTAATGTTCTGCGATGATGGCAGATTAGATTTTTAGTTTGGTGGTAGTTTGCTGTGGGATTACTGTAAAATGTGAGAATCCTCTTTTCCTATTAAATATATTTCAGTAACTGTCAATTATCAAAATACATTACATTTCAGCTTAAATATGACTGAAAACAAAATGATTAACAGCAACAAAATTGTATGTGGCTACCAAAATGAAATTTCACAAATAAGCATTGTCCAAACCACTTATATATAGTTGTGTGAACAAAGTTAGGACACCCCATTAAATATTCAGTTATTTATTAAGAAATGTCCACATATTAATGTCTTGTTTTTATTTATCATTTTTTTATTCATTAAACACAAGATATCAACAAAAATCTGTATTCTAGCTGAGGAAAAATTTAGGACACCCTCCCCCTTATTGCTAGTATTACCCTGTTTGGCTGAAGTAACTGCAGTAAGACACCAGTCTGAGAAAAGTTTGTCCCACTCCTTAATATAGAATTGTTTAAGTTCTGAGATGTTTGAGAGGTTTGTCGCATGTAAACCCCACAGAATGTCAATGGGATTAAGATCTGGGCTATGACTTGGTGTTCAGTCCTTGGTAGATTTAATCTGTTTTGGGTTATTGTTGTGCTGGCAATTGTTTTGGAAGTCCTCCATTTGTAGACTATTTTCCAGGCAGTGGAATGGCTGATTGCAAATTCTTTTGAGCTCTTTTTAAATCTCTTACCAGATTAAAATGTTCTTTTTGAAGGCCTCTGACAGCTCTGGAACACACGTTATGTTGTAAATAGGCATTGCTTCAAAATGCTGAGTAATGGTGTTCTAATCATGTGTACCTGATGTGCTTCACCTGTGTGTGATTTTAATTTTAATTGGGCAACCATAGCCCAATGGTTAGAGATGTGGGTTTGTGATTGAAGGGTCCCAGGTTCAATTCTCGGAACCAGGCAGCAGGCTGAAGTGCCCTTGAGCAAGGCACCTAACCCCCAACTGCTCACCATGTACGTCGCTCTGGATAAGAGCGTCTGCCAAATGCTGTAAGTGTAATTTGGAATCATGGTGGGGGTGACCTAATTTATTCTCCACCAGAAATCACATTTTTGTAGAATTACATTTTACTGAAGATTTTGTAAAGTCTTTTTCAGTTTGAATTGTTTATTTGAAACTCTCTCTATTGTTAAAATTGAGATTAAATATCCACATGTCCAAGAATGTTACAAAAATACACAGGCCTTCCTGAAGGTGTCATAACTTATTCACATACTGTAAGTTAAATCTCAAGCAGATAAATGACCTAATAGATTAATGAGTATTATCAATGGTGGATGTCTAAACTAGGCTTAAGCCATTCAAGCTGCTTGAACAACCTCTAAACACACTGAAAAATCTATTTAAAAATTCCTGAAATGTTTTATTTATAATTCTCTCTCCCTCTTTCTCTCTCTCTCGCTCTCTCTCTCAGGTATGATTTGGTCAGAGTGCAAGGAAATATGGTCTGATGGCCCACGGGAGTATGTTCTGCACCTCTGGAACGTATTGGACTTTGGCATGCTGTCGATCTTTGTGGCGTCATTCACAGCTCGCCTCATGGCCTTTTTGAAAGCTTCAAAAGCTCAGCTTTATATCGATCTTCATGTCCCCAACCATGACATCAGCAATGCCTCCCTGCCTGCAGATGTTGCCTACTTCACATATGGTGAGTAATTTATGGGGGAAGGAATTTCTTCAGAAAAAATGTATTGACTGATTACATACATGATTATATACAGTTAGAGAAAACATGTTTTCAGACAATCACTCTTTTTTGGAACCATGGGCCTCAGTCACAAACCACTCATAAGAATTTTTTTCTTAAAACCCATCTACACAAGATTTTACAAACATTCTGACATTCATTGCTTTTTTAAATCTAGGATTAGCTCACCTTACTATTAATGACAGATAAGATTAACATTTCAGCAAGACAACAACCCCGAAACAAACAAACCCTAATATCTAGATTGGTTTGTTTAGCAGGTGAAGGTTCTTGCATAGTCCAGCATTGTACTTAATAGAACTGAAAGTAACAATAATCTGCTTCGTTACCAAATACTTTTAATGGACAACACTCAGTTTTACAGCATAATCCTATTGTTATCAATCTGTGTAATTTGTATCCATGGTAATTTTATTGTTTTCTGAGTGTATGGTAATTTACTGTATTTTCATTGGTACATAATATACCATATCATACCATATCATACCATACCATATCATACCATATCATACCATACCATACCATACCATACCATACCATACCATACCATACCATACCATATCATTCCATACCATACCATACCATACCATACCATACCATACCATACCATACCATACCATACCACTCCATACCATACCATACCGTACCATATATTACCATACCATACCATACCATACCACTCCATACCATACCATACCATACCATACCGTACCATACCATACCATACCGTACCATATATTACCATACCATACCATACCATACCACTCCATACCATACCATACCATACCATACCATACCATACCATACCATACCACTCCATACCATACCATACCATACCATACCATACCATACCATACCATACCATTACACACCACTCCATACCAAGTTTTTTCTAGAGCTCATTTCAGACACAACCGAGGTTGACCAAACTGATTTGCATTCCAACAAAATAAAAGGCAAAGAGAATACATGTATAATACAGGGATTACGATAAATCATTCTCACTGCTGGTTAAAAGCTAAAGAAAATAAAAGTGTTTTAAGCTCAGAATCCACATGCATCAGGTCACTCCATGCTCTATCCCCCTTATTCTTTAGCCAAGACCTTGAGGTCAGTAGGAGGGACTGGTCAGAAGACCACAAAGACTGGGAGTGTATGTAGGGTTTGAAAATATCTCCTATATAAGATGGGGCCAGCCCATGTATGGCCTTGAAAACAAACAGTAAAATCTTAAAATTTATCTTGTTCTGAACTGGGAGTCGGTGCAGAGAGATGTGATCTCGCTTGCAAGTGCCAGTAAGGAGACGAACAGCAGCTTTTTGGACTAGTTGTAAGTGAGGAGATAAAGCCTGGTTGATGTCCACATAAAGGACTTTTGCAATGACCAAGGTCTGATGTAATAAACAATCTTCTCAACAATCTTCTGTGTGAGATAAAAATGGTTTAGTTTTAGAGAGTCTTAGTTTAAAAGATTGGTTACAATCGGCTTAACAAATGGCTTCAGTGGGCCCACATACAAAATAGAAACATGGAATCGAATATAATTACCTCAGTTTTACTTTCATTTAAATGTTAAAAAAAATTGATGCAATCCATTTTTTAATATCCACAAAGCACTCTAGCAGTTTCCACCATTTTGCTTCAGAGGCAGATAAATTTGTAAATCATCTGCATAAAAATGGTAACCAATATAATACATTTTTAAAAATGGCACCAAGGGGAAGCAAATAAAGCGAAAATAAAATATGTCCAAGAATAGAGCCCTGGGGAACGCCACATGTCAGTGGTACTGAGGATGAAGCAGAACCACCAAGCCCAACTCTAAAACCTCTCCCCGACAGAAATGATTTAAACCATTTAAGCACAGTGCCTTTGATCCCCACGTTATGCTCCAGACGAGAGATAAGGATGTTGTGGTCTACGGTGTCTAAAGCAGCCATGAGATCTAACAATACCAACATAAGAGTCAGTTATAGTTAAAAGATTATTTACGACTCTCAAAAGTGCAGACTCTGTACTATGAACAGCTTTAAACAGACTGAAACACCTCCAGAATACTGTGGGCATTTAAAAATGAGAGTAAGTAGAAGAGTAAGTGTAGAAGTACTGTCTTTTCCAGAATTTTAGAAACAAAGGGGAGTTTGGAGATTGGACAATAGTTAGAGAGTACATGTGGGTCCAAGTTTGGCTTTTAAATGAACTTCTTGCTTAAAATATGATGGAACAGTACAAGAGGCAAGACCTGCTATTGATGATAGCTTGGATATGAGGTCCAATTTGTGTCCCACACCTCTCTGAATAAATGAGGTGGGACAATATCTGTAGGACAGGCTGAGGGCTTTAGTACTGCCACAATTTCGTTGATCGAGGTAAGAGACATGGGGTCAAACTGTTCAAAGACTGATACACACTCAGTAGTAGCATTCAAGCTGAGTATGGGGGTTAAAATGCTGTTTCTGATTGAGGCAATAAAAAAGAAGAAGAAATTCCTCACAGACCTTAGGGAAAGCATTATAGAAGGCCTCTTGGGCAGTGTTCTGAACAGAATTAGTTGTGCTAAACAGGACATGAGAATTGTGAGAATAGTTTAAGATAATATCTTAGAGATACTTAGGCTTTTCCATTTGAACAACTTGTTGATAGTTGCATAAATTCTTCTTAAGAAAACCAAAAGTCATCTGAAGCTTCTCTTTTTTCCATTTATGCTCAGCATTCCTACATTCTTGTCTTGCAGCGCAAGTGACATCATTAAACCAAGGTGCATGTTTTAGTTTTGGCCAGGGTGTAATCAGAAAAAAAATGAATGTCCATATTTGTAACAGGGACACCATAAAATAAAACAAGATCTAACATGTGGCCATGGACCTGAGTAGAAACATTTACAAACTGTGTAAAGTTAAAAGTATCAATGACTTAAAAAGTCCATTACAAGTGGATGTGTTGGATGACACACTGCATTGTCAAAACATTGAAAGGGCATACACATTCTGCAGAAAAAAAATAGAAAACATACTATTTATTCTTCAGGTCACACATAAGTTAAGCTTGTTTTGAACACATGCACTCTATGAACATGCCAGCTGTCCTTCACCATGTTTACACTGAAGGAATCTGTACTGTATTTCCCCAATGATAGGTCGCCAGACGTTATAGACCGCCAACATTCTATACGTCACAGAAAATGCTCATTTATGTTTTAAAAATCTAAGCCGCCCCATGTTGTTAGCTACAGTGTTACTGAATTTACAGATCTGAAGTAGAAGCATCTAATTTGACCTTTGGAGACCTTTATAGTTCTGTACCAGTAGTGACATTCTACCGTAGTTGAGCATAAACAATTCAATTGATAGAATTTTTGGGACTTACTACACTGCAGAATATAAACTCCAGATCGTGGCTTTTGCTACGCAACATCTGCAATATCCAAGACAAATGCGTGTCTGACATCAGCGACAGTGAAGCTGCACAGGTCAAAATTGACAAAGTTTACAGATCTGATTTTGAAGGATTTGAAGACAGGTAAGCGAAATTATTTTTGTATTTCAGTGTTGTTATTTTTATACTGAAGAATTTACATGTAGACAGATGATTGACATTGCTGCACTTTAGCACCCCCAACATTTAGTCTTATTAAAAACTCATCTTTCCCCAGCCAGCAATAAACTTTTGTTCCCTTTAAATTGAGCCTTCCCCAGTTTGGATTATACACTAGGATGTAATGTAATGTAGCAAGGGGCTGAAACAGTTTAAGAGGGGCTCAGTGTGTCGCCATTTAAGTGAGAGAACATTGTCACCTATCTATCGTTGCTTCGTGTTGCTTTTCAAACGGTTCATTGCTGCATTAAAAAGTACATTTAAATTCAACTAATCTTTTGGGGATGTTGTCTTTTTGTACTGAATTATACTTTTCGCAAATGTGTTTTCATGTTATTAGATAAGTCGTCCCATTTATGCAAGCCACACCCAACACCATGTTTGCAAAATCAGTGTATAAGTCGCGGTTTATTGTTGGGGAAATATGCTAATAGAAATGGTTCAAAACTAAGTCTTATTGCATTTAATGTGTGTTGATGCAATAAAATCATATTTATATACAAAACAGAAATATTTTTTTCTCTTACAGAATTACCATCAAGTTTTGTTACAACAGTGAGAATGTGCTATGTGTTTGCTACATTAAATTCATTTCTAAGTCTGGATATAATGCAGTAGCACCCAAGAAATAGAGCCTTAAAGATTAGGTTCCAGTAATACAGCAGCATCTTCTCCAGAAGAATGGGCTTTGAAACAGTAATAAAGGTCTCTTGGACAAAAGGTCAAGGTACATTCACAGACGATTCTTGTGCAGGGACAAAGGTGATGGGTAAATGGGAATGGATGAAAAGTGGCAAGATGGTCTTCATGACCTAAAAGTAGCCTTGATGGCCTGATCTATTATTTATGCAAGGTTATAAGGTTTCATATCTATCTAAAATTCTATTGTCAAGTCAAGTCAAGTCAATTTTATTTATAAAGCGCTTTTTACAACTGACATTGTCACAAAGCAACTTCAC
>JBBIGC010022873.1:0-12199 GCA_037576955.1 Lepidarchus adonis | reverse complement strand
GAGAGGGAGACAGATAGACAGAGAGAGAGAGACATACAGAGAGATAGACAGAGAGAGAAATGACCTTGCATTTAGTCCAAAGTGTAGTTATGCTTATATTTGCTGTGGTGCTTCAGGCAGGTCTTTGGGTCTGTTGCTATTTGACATGCTGGAAGCCCAAATCTGACCAAGAAGAAGGACTTGCATGATCTTGCCTCTGAAATCAGTCACTCTTTCCATTGGATTGGAGACACTTGCCACTTTCCAGGAAGAAAAAAAAGATGCAGTGACTGGAGTCCGTAGTTTCCTTATGTATTAAAATATGTGATGTGTTTTTCCAGGGAGTGGTTGAGTAGATGTTCAGAGCTTAGTTTCTGTATTTTCATGCCCTGCCTACTGGGCCGAAACTCATCCGATGAAAAATCACAAAAGAAATGTGTCAGTTATTGACCACAGATTTTTTATTTGACATTATTTACAAATATACTTTTTGAAAGTTAACTCTGCTTGGTCTTCATAATGTATGTGCCTTGAAATTCTGCCTCACATTAGGTTTAAAGTCAACGTGACTTAGAAATCATAATGCATGTTGTGACAAGAAAAATGTCTTTCATGACACAATCAATCCCCTTTTCATTATTTTGTATTTTCAGCTCATTAAAACTAATGAAAGTGAGGATTCACTTATATTAAATATGTATTTGTTAGTAGAAATATTTTATTTAGAAAAAGGTAGAATTGCATGCTCAGTTGTGTTTTATGGAAACCAAAACTAAAAGCTAAAAAATGTAGGGTACTGTTATTTGCATTTTAATCTCTGAGCTAAGCAAACATGATTTGTTATATAGAATTATGACTAATTATCTTACATAAATATTTTAAAAAGACATGAGTTGCAGTGAATTACTAAGGGTTAATTCAAGGAACAATCTCAAACGTAAAAGAAGACAATAAAAGAGTAAAGAAATCACTACCTTTTCATCTTCTCTCTATATCAGTGTATTAAATGTCAACCATTTCTTCCTTATTACATGTATACATGACTTATGTGACCCCATCCCTCTCCTCAAAGGTCAAAATGCCTCAGAGAACACTTTGTACTGAAGTGTAGAAGGATCTTATTGCTGTACATATACACAAGCATAGTCATGAAGAGAGCTGTCAAGCGGCTAGAGTCATGGAAGAAAATTACCTTTACTCACTCAAGTTCCTATACATTTTTAGGCAAGTTATTATACAGGAACTGTTACATCATTATTTTTTCTGATGTGTGGTCATGGTGTTAGACTTGCAGAAAGTGCAGGATGTGTCAGGCTGCGACTGCATGATCAGTCAGAACCCAAATTGAATGTGAAGTATTTGAAGATGAGTTGCTGGATCAAGGCTGTAAGGGCAGTGTGCTTCTTGAGCACTCAGGATTTCCTGGTTAGCATATCAGTGAAGAAATGATTGAGTGTTTGGGGGTCCACCAGAAGGGTCCCAACTCCCCAGTAGTATCTAGGACAATATTGTGGCACAGTTTCAGACCTCCAACCTACAGTATTGGTCCCTACCCACCAATAACTAGGGCAGTGAAAGACCACCCAGCCAGAATGCTGTAGCTGTCTTTTTAAAGGCCAAAGGTCACCAGCAGAATGAAATCCACCATAAAGAGCTAAGGGATTATTTGTGACACCTCAGTAAGACATAACGGAAACATCTACTACAAATCTACTACTGATTTAATAGTGTAATGGCCAGTCCTGATTTCTTTATGCCAAAATTGGCCCAAAAATAAAAATGTGGGACATTTTTAAAGCTTTTTTTTAAAACAACAACAGGAGAAACATAATTTATTTCAATTTCACCCTTAGTTAATGCCCAGAAGTGCTTGCAGATGAAAGATTGTTTCCCCTACCATTAAACAGACCAGGTGACCTGCTTGTTTAAGGTCAGTTTGGATGATGTAGACAATGTCTAGTTTTGTGGTGCCATGTCACAGCAGACTTTCATCGCAGACATTTGGGGTTCTTTAGCAAAATGTGTTTTACAGAAATGTTGTGCTGTATTCCAGTACAAGGGGTAGAGAAAGACATGTTTCCTCTTTCTGTTTTAATACAATAAAACCAATGAAAGTCAGAAAATAGACTCACCGACCATGTGCTAGGAGTAAAAACAGCCTGATTCTTATTGTGCACTAAAATCCTTAATATAACATAGCATTGTTTTAAATCCTGTGAACTGTTAAAACATTTTATAAGAAAAACTCAAGGTAATCATTTCTAACTCCCCCGTATCACCAGATAAACATTTAAAACCCAGGGACATCTTGAGGCCAATTGCAATGGCTACCTAATGTTCATTGAAAATGATCGTTATTTGTGATTTAGAGATGCTGTCCCTTCTATGATAGATTGCCGGTATAACCTTCATGTACTAAAGAAGATCTATGTCTGTTAATCTATGCGTTTTGGACCGCACTACAACTCAAGGTCGGAGCCAACCATAATTCTTGTGTTGAAATGCTCTACATAAATCACAGCAAGGGAGAGGACATCTAATGTAGGAAATTGGTCAGTAATAAGAAACTCTTATACTGAGAATGTATTCACATTAAACCACTTACTCAACTTTTTTTTAGGTATTTACTGTCAAATATAAACAGGCTTAAAGTTTCAATATGTACCTTTCGCTTCCCAGTCTGTAGAGGTGTGAGGTGTGGTATACAGGAAGTAAGCACAATGGTGTTCAGTTTTAACCGGCTATTATGTCCATAAAGCACAGAGACACAACTACTGTATTTTCCAATAGGAAATTAAGAGCTACACAGCAGGAATACTAACACCACATATATTTTTCATCGAGTACTAAGACACAAGTTTATATATATACAGTTGTGCTCATAAGTTTATATACTATACCCTGACAAAACTTATGATTTCTTAATCATTTTTCAGAAAATATTAATTATAACACAAAAACCTTTCTTTAGTTAGTGGCTGGTTGAAGCTATTTATTGTCAGACAACTGTGTGTTTACTGTTTTTAAATCATAATGACAACAGAAATGTCCTCAATTGACCCTGATCAAAAGTTTACACACCCTGGTGCTTTGACCTGATAACTTTCACACAACTTGACACAAACAGGTTTTAATGGCTATTAAAGGAAATCATCTTTACCTGTGATCTGTTTGCTTGTAATTAGTGAGTGTGTTTAAAAGGTCGATGAGTTTCTGGACTCCTGACAGACCCTTGCATTTTTCATCCAGTGCTGCACTGACGTTTTTTGGATTCTATGTCATGGGGAAAGCAAAAGAATTGCAAAAGATCTGCTGGTAGTTGAATAAAACGAAAAGGGATATAAGAAAATATAAAAATAATGCCAATCAGCAGTGTTCAAACTCAAATTAAGAAATGGAAAATTAGGGGTCAGTTAGACCAACTAAAATTTCAATTACAACTGCCAGTAAAATTGTTTGGGATGCGAAGAAAAACCTGATGGTATGCATGGTCGAGTTGCCAGAAGAAAGTCATTACTACACAAATGCCACAAAATATCCCACTTACAATATGCCAAACAGGACAGAGACAAGCCATCAGGACAAGACAAAATGTCTGGCAAAATGTCATTCGGAGTGATGAGACTAAAAATTAAAATTTTGGCCACAAGCATAAATGCTACATTTGGAGAGGAGTCGACAAGGCCTATAATGAAAGATACACCATTTCTACTGTGAAACATGGTGGTGGATCACTGAAGTTTTGGGGATGTGTGAGCTACAAAGGCACAGGAAATTTGGTCAGAATTGATGGCAAGAAGAATGCAGTAGGATATCAAAAATACTAGAGGACAATTTACACTCATCAGCCCGGAAGCTGCGCATGGGATGTACTTGGACATTCCAACATGACAATGATCCAAAACACAAAAGGCCAAGTCGACCTGTCAATGGCTACAGTAAAATAAAGTGAAGGTTCTGGAGTGGCCATCTCAGTCTCCTGACCTCAAAATCATTGAGCCACTTTGGGGAGAACTCAAATGTGCAGTTCATGCAAGACAGCCCAAGAATTCACAGGAACTGGAGGCTTTTTGCAGCAAGAATGAGAAGAAAAAGAGCCTCATCCACACCTACCACAAAATACTTCAAGTCATTGAATACTACAAATGTCATTGATGTTAAAGGGGACAACGCATGATATTAATAACTAAGGGTATGTAAAGTTTTGATCAGGGTCATTTTGGTAGTTTGTGTTGTGATTATGATTTTGAAAGAGTAAACACATTTGATTGATAATAAATGGCTTCAGCCAAACACTAACCATGAGTGAAAGAAAAGTTTTTGTGCTATCATTCATATTCTCTGAAAAATGATTAAGAAATTATTAATTCAGGGTTTGTAAACTTATGAGCACAATTGTACATGTAGAACAAGGTCCACCTGGAGATAAGAGGAGTAACAAACAAGGTCAGATGGACAGAAAATGCAAGGAAACTAAATAAAAGAGACATGTAACTACCAGGGCAAAGCACTACACAGGAATCATCACAAGATGCCTTATATGGAAACCAAACTGTGAAAACAGACATTTTAAATTTGTTTTTATGATGTCATTTACACTGATTAGCCATAAAATTAACACCACCTGCTTAATATTGCATTAGTCCAAAACAGTTAAGACTTTGGTGCACTGTGGGTTCTAACCCCTTTCTTAACATTTTGTGCAGAAGCTTCTCTTTGTGATCAGACCAGAAAGGGTAGTTTTCACTCCCCACATACAACAGTGAACCTTGGGTGCCCAAGACCCTGTAGCTGATGCACCAGTTGTCCTTCATCTATCCATCACAATAAAGCCCTTGTCAAAATGTCTCAGATGCTTGTGCTCCTGTTTCCAGCACATCAGCTTCAACAACTGACTGTTCACTCAGTATCTAATATATCCCACTCCTCTGACAGATGCCTTTATAATGAAATACCTAGATATCCAATGTTTACTTTACCTGTCCGTGGTCATAATGTTGATGGGCTGGTGTATGCGCATATTTACCCTGCATTATTTTTGCCCTGCACATTCTCTTGACATTGTAAGGGGTGTGAATGTGGAACAATTTGGGGCAAAGAACAGAGGCACTTTATATTTAGCTGTTGTTAAGGTTAAAACTAACAGAAAACAGCCAATGGAGAACAGTCATTTGGAACACAAACCTAAATCTTATAATGTGGATATCAACAATTAAAACATATAGGATTCTGGTTCTTTTATTTTTATTAAATGTATGATTTTTATATGTTTTTATAACTCTTGTATAATACGTGCATTCTTCCATCTCTATTATTTTCATTTACTTTTGTTGCATCAGTCTGTTTTTAGCACAATGTTAAAAGAGGGTAGTCAACAGAGGCCACTGTGAAAGGGAACCATTTCAAAAACACTTCAGGGAGCCGTTTGGAATGGAGCTGAAAAATAAACACTGAATACAAGCTTGAGATGTGTCAAGATACATGAAAATGTACTACAACGAATACTTAGAGGAATGATCTGATACTGCTTTTTGAACATACACAGAAATTTGCATCCAGTCTTCTTCTAGCCCTCATGAATCCTTCGTTAGATTTGGTGGGTGAGACAAGCACTTTGAGTTGATGTGATTTAATCTCTGCTCATCAACATTACTCCTCACCTGAGCGGCAGAGGCTTGTCTGGCGCCTGATATTAATGACTACATTTCCCACCAACAGCTTCTTGCTGTGGAAGCAATTAGTGGAATCCTGTGGAATCAGCTTGTATTCTGGTCACGCTGTACACAGTGTTGTTGGACAGATGGTCTCATTAGGAGAACATACATCTGGGAACAAAATTTTGGTGCTGGGTGGTACCTCAAAACAAACTCCACCCACAGGCTTTCCTACTAAAGGCCACTCCCAGAACATTTCCAGGCTGTGCACAATTGATAGAACAACCAATTGCTAGGCTAGCAAAATAGTATTCTTAGCTAAATTTAGTCTCCATAATTAATGCGTAATGAATTACACTCTTTTTAGTACATCAGCAGCCAAAACCCCCTTTAATGTTTGCAAAAATTAATTGCAGAAATGTGAAACACAAATGTACAGAATATAAACTTATCTCCATGATTATTGGCACCCCCTAGTAACAGTGGGTAAAAAAATTTGAACAGTGTGTCACACTGACAATATGAAGGAAAGTACATACTTGTGACTAATGAACAAAATCTTATAACTACTGGCATTCCTGCATTTAATATTTTTTTCAGTATAGTCTCCTACTATAATTCTTTGAATACTACTCTTCAACACAGAATCTATCCATACCCTTCAGGGTCTTAGAATTTAAAATATGTATTTCTCATACGATTTAAATTATTTACTCTTAAAACTTTTCGACCTTGCTTTTAGCATGAGATTGAGCTTATTCACCACAAAACATGTACATACTATTTTTGCAAAAGGTGCCATTAATTATGAGAAAGACTGTATGCTAGTAATGACCTTACACTTTTTATACAATCCAAGGACTGTGAATTACTTACACAGTTAATGTAAAATAAAAGACAAAACTAAAATTGGCAAAGCTCACAAATTACTACCCCTTTTTTTCCCTGGTAATGTTGTACACAGAGCACTCAAACTGTAATGGTGTCTCTATTTAGCATCCATTATCATGCCCTGAGAGATCACGTCTCTCTTCATCTGGAGTCTCTTGGTCTCCATGGCCATTTTCACTTTCTGCCAAAACACTCTGGTGTCATCTACTGCTTTAGGCCAACTGAGATATTCTGTTTTTTTCACAACCTTTTCAGTTTATGGAGAAAAGGTGTTTTCATTTTAAGGAGAAAGGTGATGAGTGGTAACGTCCTCCAGAAAAAGGATGAAGGAGTATGAAAAAGCCCGAAACTAGCCATCTGAATCTCTTGGGAACACCAGTTGCTGCTTAAACAGTTGTAAGTAATCAAGCAAATGGTCTTGCGGCTGTTGTATACTCTGTCAGCTATGGTGTCAGTGATGGACTTGTCTGGCTGGAAGTATCTGTGGTGCAGCTCTGTTTATCATCGACATTTGGTAAAAGTTCCGGACATTCTGGACATTGTAGGACATGAATGCCTCACCTCAAAACCCAAACTTCTGCTGCTGGTTACTTGCTTTCCTTAACTGTCATGGAAAAACATTAAAATAGTATGTGTAGAGCAAATGCCACCTTAGGAAGTTGCAAATGAAAGAACATAGGGTGAGGATCACTACCAAAGAACCACAGAGGAGCAAATTAACTCATAATCCACAGTACAAAATTCAGTGATGAAGTCTTACAACCTCTTCTTGCTCATTGCAGATTGACAGCAGATGTACTGATTCAGGTAAAGGATCTGGATAAGGTTGTTTGAATGAGAACAAAGCAATAGCACAGTCTTGCAGATATCTTATGTTCAGGTTCCCAGCATGGAAGACCTTAAGGAGCTCAAGCTTTGAAAAAGATTTCTAGGCAAGAATGGTGGTTAAGGCCTTTCCTGTGTGAATGGAGGGTCATAGGTTCAAGTCCCATCCCATGTACCACTGAGGTTCCTTTGAACAATGCAATGAACAAAGTGTAGAAATTCCAAATGCTCTCAAATGTTATATACAAGCTGTACTGATTACGTTTTTGTAGCTGTTTATTGTGTCCTCTGTAAGTTAGAAAGCCAGGTCAACTTTCATAATCCTGTAAATGCATACCCCTCAATCCTCAAATCCTCAGAAATCTCCTTATCACCCAGATACAAGGTTTTAAGGGAGAACAAAGCAGCAAATGTTCCTCTGTGGCTCATTTTGTTGCATCTGCACTGCAGATATTTACATTTATTTAATACCTCAGAATAGGACTGATACAGTAGATGACAATCTGTTTGTTCTTACCTTAGGCACTTGTAACTGTCTGAAGTCTCTGAACAAGCATGCACTGAGCGAAGCTATTCTGTTAGTGTACAAGTATAGATTCTTCAGGTTTATCAGATGTTCAAAGTCTGAGCCATTTTTATGCTTATATTTATTTTCTGCTTAAATCTAGCAGTGTTGGTCTGCCCAATTCCAGACTAGTATGCTTTGTGCAAGTGCAGTAAATATACAAATTTCCTATCTGTAAATTAGAATTTATTATATATTTGTAGCTGTATCTGTTCAGAGTCATCTGTATTTATTGATTAAGAGAAATGTGTTGGACTTAGTGTAGCACTTGGATGGAAATTCCAAGTATGGCTGCCTGTTTCTTTTAAATGCATTCCATTTTGAGTGTAATGACATTGTTACATCTTGAACAATCCAATATAGGTTTTCAGTGTGTGAAAAGTATTCAAGGGCAGGGGAAATGTTTTTGCAATTTGGATATTTGTAAAGGGATTCTGTGATAGATTTCACCTATCTACCTATTTCAGGAAAAGGTGATCATTGACAGGTCATTGGATCTGAAGATGATACATTTGTTCATTGGATCTGAAAATGATAAAGTTGTTTGCTGGACCTGAAGATAATAAAGTCATTCATTGAATCTGAAGTTGTGGACTTGAAGTTGTAAAAGTCATTTATGAAGATAATAGCATTCATTTTATTTGACGATAGTTCGTTTGTACTTGGGATCTGAAGATGATAAAATCGCTCATTGAATTTGAAGATGATAAAGTTGTTCTTGGGATCTGAAGATAATAAGGTCAATCATTGGAACTAAGGATAATAAAGTTTTCATTAAATCTGAAAATGATAAATTTGTTAATTACGACATATAGGTCTTGTAGTTTAAACTTAAATAATGACTGGAGTCTCCTGATGCATTGAAGCTTGTTGTCAGTAAGATTAAATTTTATGTGAAAGAATCTTAAAAACATTTGGTTCAAGAAGTTCAATTGAATTTCTATGAAGCTGCAATACCTGCTGTTGCTTTCTTGACATAGGGATCATTTGTGTAAATGGATGTTCTTTGTGAACTGAAATGAAGGAACCGAGAGGCAAGATGACACGAACAGTCTTAGAACTGACACTGCCCTGATAAGTCAAGACATTTAAATAAGACTGTCTAAGCTTCTTTATATCAGGAGTGAGATTAGTAGTAATTTTTCTAAGTATAATTTTTTTATTGCACAGGTATCACTGTATGCATCGTCTACATACTGTACTTAAGTAAATGGGAAATATGTCTATTGGTATAGTATTGTTATTTGTATAGTATATTTATTTTTATAGTTTTACAGCATATTCACTAGTGCTGTATAGTTTTACAGAAAATTTGTATAGTTTTCTGTTTATAGCAATCTAGTATTTATCTTTTTGTGTAGTATTTGTATAGTGCAGTTTTGTATGTTTATATATGTAGACGTTAAGTATTGTATAGTGTTTATTTAATGTTTTATAACTGATCTTTGTGAAACATCCACTACTGGTACCACTATTTCTACCATCTACCATCCACTATTTCTTTTCATGGGACAACACTGAATATTTGACACTTTGATACAATGTAAAGTAGTCAAGGTACAGGCTGTATAACAGTGTACATTTGCTGTCCCCTCAAAATAACTGAACAAACAGCCATTGCTGTCCAAAACCACTGGCAACAAAAAAGAGTACACCCCTAAGTGAAAATGTCCAAATTGTGCCCAATATTTTGTCATTATTTTGTGTGGTCATCATTATTTTCCAGCACTGCCTTAACTCTCTTGGGCATGGAGTTCACTAGAGCTTCACAGGTTGCTACAGGATTGCTCTTCCACGTCACAGAGCTGGTGGAGATTAGAAACCTTGCGCTCTTTCACCTTTCATTTGAGGATGCCCCAGAGATGCTCAGCAGGGTTTAGGTCTGGAGACATGCTTGGCCTTTACTCTGGAGGTGTGTTCATGCTCTGTTTGTATAATGGTAAATTTGCTGTCCCCTCAAAATAACTCAACACAAAGCCATTAGTGTCTTGCCTACAGTCAAGCATGGTGGTGGGAGTGTCCTGGTTTGGGGCTGCATGAATGCTGCCAGCACTGGGGAGCTACAGTTCATTGATGGAACCATGAATGCCAACATGGCCTGTGACATACAGAAGCAGAGCATGATCTCCTTTCTTTACAATCTGGGCTGTAGGGCAGTATTCCAACATGATAACAACCCCAAATTTTTCTGGACTGGCCAAGCTTGTGTCCAGACCTAAACCAGACATTTGGTATACTCACTTTTGTTACCAGTGGTTTAGACATTAATGGCTGTGTGTTTAGTTATTTTGAGGGGACCTACAAGTATTTGTTTATAACAGAAGATGCATACATTCTAATCTTTACTAAAAAAAAAAGAGAATGCCAAATTGAATGTATTTTTTTATGTATATGTCTTCTCACATTAAGAAGTTTCTGGGTTCAATCCTTGGGTGTGGAATTTGCAATCTTTCCCTGAGGAAAGATTGGCAAGAGTTTCTCCGGGTGCTCTGGTTTCCTCCCACTGTCAGAAGTTGTGTGGTTTAGGTTGACTTGCTGCTCTTAACTGCCCATGTGTTACACTGTGATAGGTTGGCCTCCTGTCCAAGGTGAACCCTGTCTTAGCCCATAGTCAGCTTGAATTGGCTCCAAGGGTATGGAGAATGAATGAATGAATGATGTAAAAAATTGTTTTATCTTACAGACAGAGAAAAATCTTCTGTTCACAAAATGTCAGTTTATTTGTTTGTCAGTTATTTAATTGTAAAAAAGTTATAAAATTGTAAAAAAAGTTTTGCAAATATGTACATTTATGGTCACACATTGAAAAGACATGCCAATTTCCCAGCCAGAATGAAACCATATGTATCCGGCGCAACATTCTATTAGGAGTATAAGTGGTCCCAATTCTCGTTAGATATTTTTTTAAAATTTATTAGTTTTTAGTAATAGTTTTATTTATTTTATTTTTATCATATACAATTTTGCCTTTGATTTAATTCATGCTTTGAAAATAAGTTTCAAAATTGTTTATCCATTAATTTTTTTAGATTTTGTTCTGTTGATTACATGGGAGGATGTAACAAACTGATTATAGTGTTTAATGTTTTACAGGTGGTAAAGAGAATAAGATGCCCATCTTAATCTCAAAGATTTTTAAAGGACTTGCTGCAGACCAGACCGAGGCTCTTTATGTGGGTGATGCCATTTTGTCAGTCAACGGATGTGACCTGCGAGAAGCCACACATGATGAGGCTGTACAAGCCCTGAAGAAGACTGGAAAGGAGGTCATTCTGGAGGGTAAGCCATTATGGACCCTGCTTGTTGCTTGTTAAAGGAATGTGCTGTGATTTTCAAGAATCTTCCACATCTGTAGAGCATGGTCGAATTTCAGTGTTGAACTGTCAGATGACCAGTTAAGCCAGTGTTAAACCTTGGTCCAGAATTATGCTAAGTTCTGGTAGAACGATGCTTGTTCTTGCCACTGTGGGATTTCCTATAGTATTTTAACCTTGAGCTAGCACAGTTGCACATGCCAGATAAAACACAAGTGCTTGTATCAGACATTTACATATATTTGATTTAGTATGTAGCAATTTAACACTAATATAGAGCATTTAATATAGAGCATATGCTGTATACTCAATCACTAATAAAGTTTAATTAGTAAGTCTCAAATTTGCAAAGCTACTTATTTAATTAATGATTTCTTCATTTGCATGACTTTAAACATCTAAAACATCAATATGTTAATACATGTTCACAATTTCCATATTTATATTGTCTGCAATCTCTGCACATTTTGTTTTTATAATATTAAAATATTTAGTTTAAGCTTTTTTGGGTTGAAGTAGTGTTACTATACGTTTTAACACAAATTTAAGACAAATAAAAAAACAACCACAAATATTTAGTTAATGTTAATGAATTATCAATATCAGTACTGTCCCCGAAAAACACCCCTAATAGTCACATTTACATGCATTTATTTACTGAATTCATCAACCCATTGTCTTCTATTTTGAGTTTGCAGAAGTATAAGAAAACAGGCAAATGATCAATATCCACATTAAGACACATATACTGCAGATTGGAGTATATAAGTTGATTTTGTCTGCTTTAGGGCTGCAACTAACGATTATTTCAATAATCGATTAATTGGCAGATTATTTTTTCGATTAATCGGATAAAAAATACAAGCATTCATTTCTAACCCTTTATTCAAAAACAACTAAAAAATTTGGAAAGTGCACAAACATGTTGCTCCTTGAGCTTTTATAATAATATAGTTATTTATACACCACAT
>JBBIGC010022845.1:0-12585 GCA_037576955.1 Lepidarchus adonis | reverse complement strand
ACACACACACACACACACACACACACACACACACACACACACACACACACACACACACACACACAGACACACTTTACAATGGCCCAACCATCGTAGATTGCAGCTCCCTTATGACCCAAGGAATGAAGGCCTTCATTGTCAGCCCTCAGGTGCGTGGGCATGGCTCCATTTCTGCCTCAGCCTGTCTCTCCATCTACATATGGAAGCACTCCTGGCAAATTGATCCTGGAATTTTAGCTAAGCAGTCCAGCTGCCCCTTATTAAGATCTTTTCAACATCTATATGGGCGATAATGAACCAAGTGTAAGCCATCAGCAGGAGAATTTACACTTGTCTTGTACAATGCAAGTAGATACTGACCTGGAAGTGCCAGAATCTTCTTATAACTGTTTATTAAATGTGAAGTGATGCTTTAGAATAATACTTGCAGATGGTTTATTTTTTATGTATTTTCTTTGCTTGATTTTATTCCTCTTCCATTTATCTTTGTAAAGCACACTGAATGACCATGTGTATCATAATGTGTTATATAAATAAACTCGCCTCGTCTTACCTACTTCTGAAGTGGAAATGTCTTTGTGTTCTTTTCTTGACTTTTTTTTTTTAAGATTATCCCTTATAGTCCCACAAGTGGGAAATGTATTCTCTGTATTTAACCCATCACATGTGCACACGTGGGCAGTGAGCTGCCGTCAACAGAGGCGCACGGGGAGCAGTGAAGTGGGGACGGTACTTTCCTCAAGGGAACCTCAGTGGTGCCCAGGCTGGGACTTGAACCTGCGACCTTCTGATCCCAGGGGCAATGTTCTAACCACTAGGCTTTTTACAACTGACCAACGTTATTTTGTAATTCAATCAATTGTATTTGTAAAATCAATTTTATTGATTTTGGAGAATAGGTACAGACAGCAATTGGGGTCACGTTAATCTTGAGTTTGGTGCCCGGGCTGGGACTTGAACCTGCAACCTTCTGATCCCAGGGGCAATGTAATTGCTAATGTGGTGTTTGTATCAATATGTGGAATTTGAGTTTTTCATTTATGTGGCTGTTTTTGTTGAATGCACTGGTTTCTGAACAGCATTAATGACGATATATTTGTAATATTAACAATAAACATAATCATGGAGGGTGCACAGGAGAGACCTTAAACGTTGTAGAAGTGATGTTCTAAGGTGCAGCTTCTGGTGTTCTCTTTCTCTTATGAAACTGATGGGTGATGTTCTTGTTCCATTAGTGGTTTTATTCTGCAAGACAAATGCAGTGAAATATATAACATAAATAAAATAGACATTTTGCTCTTCAGTAAAAAATATGGTATCAAAAATTACATTAAAATATACTTGAAATCTAAAGATTCGTCCAGTGGTGAGAATGAATTTGTAAGCAATAATCTGCAGATACAATTCTATTTATATTATGCATTTCAAATTAAAAAGACTTAACATTTTTGAAAATAACCAGGGAAAAAGACACTATTGTAATTCATTGTGTAAATATCATGTGGAAATAATAAAGTCTTTAGTTCTAAGGCCGTGTAAATGTAAAAGCACATGGTAAATGTTAAATGGGATGTGGTTGAAGTCAAGCCTGTATTATTTTCACATTTAGACTTAATGCCATGATTTCTAAAACATCCTCATAGCAGACAATACATGTATTCATGTAGTGCCCTCTTGCATATTGCGTCTGTCTATGACATCAGTTTAGCAGCGCTCAAGATTGCAGGAATGCTTGAGCTTGTTTTTGCTGTTCTTCTCCAAAATGTGCTGACGCAAAGCTTGGATGGCTGTCTCCTGCTTGACTCTGTCAGGCCTCCATATGTGAGCCACAGTGAAGTGGGGGAAGACACAGGCCTCATGCTGCTCCATCCCACCGTCTGGGTAACACACCAGTGAATACAGCGGTCACACTGTGGCCTAAAGTGCTTGGATGAAGAAATAATAGGCATGTAGTAGTGTAATTTTCCATTACTGCCATTAGATTCAGCTTGTGTTATCCAGGGCATGAGCATTAACGCTGTAAACTATTTAAAACATTGATCTAAAAGCAGCTATTTCAGCCTTTTCATTTGCCATTCTACTTTAACAATGTGGTTTCTCAATGCTGTTGCCTTTATGTTGATATGGAAAAAACGTAATTATAGTTATCATGTTTTTATTTTAACTTGCTTTTAAAAATTTATAATTAGAGTTAAAATACCACATTTTGTTTACATTGTGTCAATATGTCACATTGAACCAATAGAAAGGGCCCACAATTGTACCATTTGCTACCCTTTTTCATTTTTTTCCTCCTCCTGTAATATGTATATATATATATAATATCTTCAGTCACCTTTTTTGCTTCATTGATCAATAAAATGTGTTGATACACAACTCTGAATTTCCTGGATTCAACTGTGACTCTTGGCTCCTGCCACTGGTGTCGATGAAGGTAGCTCTTTGACTCTACTTAATATTAAACACAATAGCACCAGTGCGATTGATAAAAGGATATAGTAGACAGCGAACCATTCAAAATGATTAATCCCCCTTTTTTTGGTTGCTACATATCATGGGGAAAAAAGACAGAAAAACAAATTTAATTTCATAGTCCATAAACAGTTCTGGACAGGAGAAGGCTGTTATACTCTGTCAGACTGGGACACTGCTGCAGATATCTACAGCGTTAATTAAACAATCTACTGCTATTCAGAGGCAGACTCCTGCATTACACACTGTCAAAAGTGTCAAAGTGTCACTCAAGCTAATCACGCTGAAAGAAACTCAAAGCTGTCGGCGTGGACTCAACTCTGATTCATTCAGTGTTGTTGGCCAAGTGTCGACTGCAGCTCCCAGACTCAAAGAATGGCATTAGACGACATTAGATTCAAAGAATGGACTCTTTTGGATTGGATTGCCTACCACTAATAAAAAGCCTTCTTGAGTTCTGTTCTGAATGTGTATGCAACCAATAAATGTAGCACTGGGCATTTCTTTCAGAGAAAAATGTTTTATCTCTGAATGTGTTGCTAACAAAAGTAAATTAGAGTTAACAATTAGGGCTGCAACAACGATTCGATTAAATTGATAAAAATATCTAAAACATCTTAAATCAAGGTTACTAGACCAGAAAAATTGTATGAGAAAATTAAGTAATGCTTAAAACTTCTGATTGAGATTATATCTCTAAGTTTATTTTTCTTACCACATTGGTAGATAATTTTGCTTGTTTTATTTTTAAGGTGTTTTTTCAGAAAACAAGACATCATTTCTTATGCTGTTTTACGTGTCTAGTAAATGTATCTTGATTTTTAGACATTTGGACTAAAATCAGGACAAAACTACTAAGTTAAAAAAGCATTTTTTGCAGTGTATATTCTGAGCCCATATAGGTTATTATTGACAAATATATTTGTGTGTGTTGTACTTTTTAATTTAATTTTAAAGTTCATATTGAGCTGTGTATAAATGTGGGGTATAATTGAACTATATTATTATAAAAGCTCAAGGAGCAACATGTTTGTGCACTTTCTAAAGATTTTAGTTCTATTTTTGAATAAAGGGTTAGAAATTAATTTCTTGTTTTTTGTTTTTTATCCAAATAATCGATTAATCGGAAAAATATTAGACAGATTAATCAATTATTAAAATAATCGTTAGTTGCAGTCCTATTAACCATACTTTTCTGAAGGCCAGCTATTTTGCAGAAACATCAAGTTCTCACCCAATGGGGGGTGAAGGAAAACATTCTAAATGCATAAAGCGGCACTGAAGTCCTGACACACATTTCTGTGCATTTAATCATGTTGAATGCGGAACAAAGCCCCTGAAGATTGGTTCCAGCTGTTGTTTGTTGAGCTTGTTGTTCAGGATTTTCTCAAAAATGAGTGCACCAGTCTCTCCACTCATTTACCACATCAGGGTGTGAAGGCTCACTAGATAGTATTTGCTCAGCTCTCTTCAATATTTGCCCTCCCCCTCCACAGATAGTTACCGTATGTTTACAGGTGGAATAGAGTTTGTTCTGCACATCTGGACTGTGGATGGTTGACTGGAGTTGCCTTGTGCTGTTGAAGTTTTAGATTAAGTATAGTGGAAGTCAAGATCACCTTTGTCAAGTTCAAGTCAAGTCCAAGACTAGGACTAGATGAGCAAAAGTCAAAACTGAGTCTTATGAGGTTAAAATCCTAGTCAAGACTAAGTTCAAATGAGAGAGACAAAGTTCTAACTTATTAATGTACATGACATAATTACTAATACCGCTGCATTTACACTGAGCAATTAGGTACAATACTGCTGCTGTTTTATGGCGACATTAGGTCAAATACTACTGACTTATGATTACTACTATCACAATGTAAAATACAATTGGTGCCAACACTACCAGCTACTCAGTGCTTGTTTATTTACAAGTGCTGGTCATAAAGTTAGAATATCATAACAAAGTTTATTTATTTCCGTAAATCTATTCAAAAAGTGGATTAAAAATTTTGGATTAAGTTCTGTATATGCTCATACTTTTCATGTTCATACCTTTCAATTGGCCAACATTTCTAAAAATCTTTTTTTTGCATTGGTCTTAATTGAAATTAAAATTTTCTGAGATACTGAATTTGGTACTTTCATTAGTTGTCAGTTATGATCATCAAAATGAAAAGAATAAACATTTGAAATACATCAGTCTGTGTGTAATGAATGAATCAAATATGTAAATATATATTCTATTTAGCTTATTTTATTTTATTGTTAGACTTTATTTTTATTATATTTTTATTTTCTATATCATTTTTATCCTGGCCTTTTCTGCATTTTACCTTACTTTTAAATACTACTTTTATTTACCTTTTTTTTTTTGCAGCATAAGCAAGATCCCCCAGGATGATTTTTTTTAATTCTGATTCTGGTTCACACTAAAAGAGAAAAAGGAATTCTTGTTCAGTGGTGGCCGGAGTCATTACAGGTTCAAGATGCATTATAAATAAACTAATGTCACATTTCTGAACAAACTTGCTTTTTTATTTTTTAGTAAATATAAAAGTAAAAAAAAGAAAAAAAAAAGATTTTGTTGACCATTTTTGTTTTGTTGATGCCTCAGTGTGAGGTAATTTGTGTGACCATTGTAGATCCTTTTGTTTTTATATTTTCTCTCTATTTTTTGTCATTTGCAGTGTTTCCAAATATTTTGCTGTGGTGAGCCACCACAGAAAAATTTTACTAGCATAAACATTTGCTTGAGAGACCGTTCAACTCCAGCTTGAAAATTTGTTGAGACCAAAGACAGATTCCTAGACCTAGACCAAGTCCAAGTGCAAATTCTAAGTCCAAGACCAGAGAGAAATGCCTTGAAGCCTGAGACCTAAGAGACTTAAGTGCTACAGCCCTGTGAGTGAGATGAATTGGCTGTGGTGTTGTGGTGACTCAGTGGAGGTGAGAGAATCTAGACTTCTAAGCACGTCTAGATTCTGGCTCAGTAACAATTAGACTGTGCTGCATATGGCTGGACATACTTGTTACGAAAACAGAAGGGCAAATCACTTCATACTTGCGCTGTAATGGGGTGGCTTAATTTGTGTTGTACATTCTTTGATTCAGTGAACTCAGACCCTAACTTTAGAAGTTAAATGTCCCAAAATTTCTCAAAATCTTAAGTCAGGCTTATTTTCAGTGGTTGTAACTAAATGTTTAAAGAGTTAAATGTCTCTAGCCGTTACTTCCTGAAATATTAGTATGTGTAATGATTATGAATATACAGGGGATCATCGACTTGCGTTGTACTCGACTTATGGAAATTTGTGGTTACATCGCTGGCTCTTAAAAAAAAAATGTATGTGCGTATTTACTGTCATACTGTAGTACAATGACGTTGAAGTATGGTAATATGCGACTGCCGTGTGTGTGCGTGCATCTGTGTGTGCGGGGACGAGAGAAAGAGGGAGCTTTACTGTGCTATGCTAATTCACTTTTCACTATTACTGTTCTTGCTGTGATGTTTATGTTTTATTAATTATTAGTGTTGAATAAGATTCATGTGAATTGGTGGGTGAGATGTGGGGTTAATAGTGCACTGTGCTAAGGCCCCATCAGTGTTGTCTTGGCAAAAGTCAACTCTCTGATGTGTTTACTGCTGTGGTGCATATTGAAGCATTAAAAAGATCATTTCTATCAGGAGCAATGTTTCCTAAATGCTTTACTCTCAGAGGAACAGAACCCCGACGTAACTTGAGGACCCCTTTACTGCATGATGTCTATGATAATGTTCCACAGTTGTTTTGAAACACATTATGAAATAGTACCAAAATAATTCAGATGTTACCATTATTAGTATTGCACATAAAACTAAGAAAATATGTATAGATTCACTTATTGTTTTGGATAGAAAAATGTCTAGATTTGTTCTATGAACTTAACAGTTCATATCACAGCATTCTTAATGACTTTATTAAAAGTCAAATTAGATTTATATTTATCAATATGATGCCTGTGCTGTTTGACCTGACCTTACTGTTGTTTTGATGATGTTTTTATAGGCCCATCTGCCAGCAGGTCATGCCAAAATGTGCTTGGATCAGTTATTTATTTCCAACATTAACATGCTGATAATAGACCCTCTCAGCACTTTTTTCTGAATGAATTTAGAGCATGCAAATGCTGGCTTGTGCCAAAAGGCATGTTCTGTTTATCCTCTCCATGCTGCTCTGCAGTGATGTTTCACCATGGCTGATTATTTTCACTAGCAGTGTTTTTCCCTCCTGTAACCACGAAATAGAATCTATTTGGACCCTACAATCAATGGAATTGCTCAGGCCTAAGATGAATGGTTTCAGATCAAGAGCTTTTATAGAGAGCTGGGTTACTGGCGTGTGTTCTTAATGTACAATGCAGCTCTTATGCCATCTCCTGCTGTAACCTGAACCTAGGCCCTAAGAAAAAGAAAAGAATTAGCTTTGAGCTATCAGGTCCACTGGATTCAGGTCCTGCTCACTATATCAAATGTGTTTCTATACATAGTGTGTTAACCACATTTCCACACCTGCAGTAAACCTAGTCTCAGATGAAGACAGATTTTCAATGGAGATTCCCTCCTAGTTGTGGGTATAATTTAGCCTAATTTGTGTCCAGAAAACAAACCCCTGATGATTTAAAAGCTTAATGAATATTCATGCTGTCAGCTGCTTGGCTTAGAGGGGAAACTGTAGTTGTCTGTAACAGATTTAGCTTTTTATCTGCAGCCCTTTGGCAAACACAACTCTTTTGAGTTGGACTCCATGTGTAGAAGGGTTATGTAAATGGATGCCTTATCCACATCTGACATGCATATTTTTCTGCTTGTCATTAACATCTGTTTTATTCTTCACCTGTATGGCATCAGTTGGAAGTGTGGCAGTGCACAATTTTGTACATTCTACTTACTACATAGCTGTACCTAATAAAGTGGCTTCCCTGTGAATATCAGAATCAGAATCGTGTTTTGAAAAAACAACAATAATATGTAGATCTACAATGAAAAGTAACTATATATAAAGGTAAAATATACAATAATCTACAATATCAATATGTGATATGGATTTATATTTAAGTGTATATGTTAAGTATTTTTGAACAAATAATATGCATATACTATTTATAATTACAGATATATGTATGAATATACATATGTGTATATACATGTGTATAAATGGACACTCGTCCATACAATATAATATAATAAATACAGATATAATTTAAACTCTAATATAAAGAGATTGTACATATGTGATAAAATGCATTTAGTGATCATTCTTTTACAAAAAAAAAAACAGTGGCGTGGTTCTGAATATATACGAGATTATACGAGACCAGGAAGAACATTGTAGTTGCCTTGCTTTGTTATATTTGAACGCTGCCCCTGCTTAGAGAATAAATCCTTGACTTAATTATTGATGAAGACAAACTCTCTGTGCTCATAGAGAAGCTGAAACAGCGCTGCCGCCTCTTTAACTGTCACTTGTCTTCTCTGGGTGCAGCCCTGGAGCTGAAGCCTGCTGCTGGAAGGTGTGTGTGTGTGTATGTTTCATGTGAGGGCAGACTGAGGCTTGTTGCAGGACTTGTTTATTCAGATGTTCCAGTGACTTTAGTGATAAAAACCACAAAAAAAACACCAAACCACTTCTCCCACTCTGCTGTGTGTCTCGTTTGTCAAATTTGACTTAAAACACACATTTCATGTCTTTTAAAGGGTTCATAATAAAAAGAAACCAAATGAATCATTGCCTTTTATAGTTTGAGTAATATTTAAACATTGTTATTTTCAAAATGAACAATTCCCAGTCCATCTAGTCCATATATGGATTAGAGCATGGCTGCCCGACCCAAATCTGACAGGACCCGACGGATTGGGTCGGGTTCGGACAAATTTTCCACAATGGTTACTCAGGTTCGGGTTCGGTCACGTCAGCACAAAAACTTTTGATCATTAAAATAGTAAAGGCTGCTACACAGTGAAGCTCCAAAAGATTTGTCTCACATAATGCAATTGTAAAAGTATGTTAATAAAAATACAATACTTTTTAATGTTAACATGGAGATTTGTTTCCGTAGCCATGACAACATAGCCATGGCAATGCGCAGCCGAAGTCAAAGCCGAAGCATCATGGGAAACGTACGAAAGTAATAGTTATCGGGAAAATCCAAAACAGCAGAATATGAAGGAAAGTTTACTTGTTGGTTTGTTTAAAGAGAGGATCATTATAATCACTTAGCAGCGGCTGTTTCAGCCAAACATTAAAACTCCATTCGGGTTCGGCACAATCAGCAAAAGTCCTTTTATATATTATTGATTTTATGATGTCGCAAAACTAGCTCAAATGTCCTCCTGTTTATCCTACAGCATTTTATTTTGCTTTTTCATAAGGCACAATACTGGTGGTACTAATGGCCCCAGACCTGTATTGTTCAAGCACATGTATAGTAGTCAGTGGGTAGGTGTCAAGTAGTAAGTGTGTTTTAAGGTAGTGTTGGGTGTATTTAGGGAAATTGCTGTCTGTTGTCATAGAGCACATGCTATATGCAGCTGATAGGGTTTAGGCTAGCGCTGGGCAAAATGATGGTACTTATTATGGTGACAAATTATGCCAAATGACATCACAATATACCTTGTATTGTTATATTGTCAGAACATAAGTTGGATTTAGTGCTTTGTCTGTTGGTAAATAAATATGATTTATACTTCATAGCTTATAGATGTAGATTCGATTTGTTGTGTAGTTCAAAATCACACACACACACAATGCCTTGATTCATTAAAAGATTCACAAAAACACTCATCTTTTGTGGTGTCATTGCTCAAGATGGAACAGCACACAGTACAAAGGGCTTATTTGCATATTATAGCGTTCAGGGGGTTAAGGATTGCGAAGGCCGTTATTGTGGTTACATTTACACACATCAGAATATATTGTGCAACAATTTTTCATTGCTTGGACAGTAGGTCTTTGGAGTGACAGACATGAGTCATTTGGGTCTAGAGAGTAAAAACCACTAGGCTTGCCTCAGTTGATGTATCCCAGCATCCTTTGCTCTCTAGACCCATATTTCCCTCAATTGATCAGATCTCATGCATATGCAATTTCAACCATTTTAGACATATATGCCTTCATACACACTGCATCTACAGCAGTGGTCCCCAGCCACCGAGGCGCGGGCCAGTACCGGGCTGCACAAAAAATTAAAACCTTTTTTTTTTTTAACCGTAGCATCTAAGTATGTTTGAGACGTCAACTTTGCCGCTATTCTGGATGGATGTCATGTCAGAAAACCCTGAGATCACCACAACAGCACTGAAAACTTATTCTGAAAGGACCGTTTACACATTACCATAGCGACCAGAGTATGTGAGGGGCAGAGGAGGACGTTACTCTGATCGTTGTTAGTGCATTTCAGAAAGACGCTGCTAATAAAGTTACATAATTACACAGTGGATTCACGGTTATTATTATATTTACAAGATACAACAGTTTTTGTGTTGGTCGTATCATTTTATTTTTATGTTGTTTTTATCCGCGACACCTTAAGTGCCGGTCCGAGAAAATATTGTCTGACATTAAACCGGTCCGTGGCGCGAAAAAGGTTGGAGACCTCTGCTTTACAGCCTGTCACTGCCGTATTTACAGTAACACAGTTCTCGTGTCAACTATAAAGGTCACTTGATGAAGTGAGATGTTGGTGAAAGAGGGTACCCTGAGGTGGGATGTTCAGGTAGGTGTGTGTGTGTGTGTGTGTGTATTGTAGTCCCTCAGACTTGTCTCATGTTCTTTCCTTCCTCTTCCAGTTGTGGCAGAAGCAGGAAGGAAACGACTGGCATGTCCAGAGTAGGACCGTCTCACGGTGTCTGAAATGTCTCACAGCGTTGTTTCCACACCGTCTGATTGGCCGTCGGCCTTGCTGTACTGCTGCTACAGCGCGTCAGAGCCGAGCAGAACCACAAAGGAATCGACACACGTGTCACTGACTGAGCTGCAGCAATAATTAGCTTAGAGTTCGCTGTTTATACAGCATCAGTTTGTCGCTGCCTGAAGCCTATATTGGTCTTCTCCAGAGGGACAGATCTGTTTGCACATGGCTCAATGGGGAGAAATGATTGTTTGAGTTTGTATTTGCCCTCAAACCTGTCAGACTGTGTAATACATCTAGAGTATCTCTGCTGCTTTATGAATTTAGTCAACATGCAGATAGAGGTACTTGTATTTTGTTTGCACATGAGCTAATGATCCATCTCACCTCCCATAGCAAGTGTGTGACTGTGTGTCATTCCCTGTGTGTGTATGTGAGTGTCTTATGCCAAATGTAAGGTTTACCATTGTAGCAGCAAGTGGCTCAGTTGTTGTTGCTGTTATTGTTATTTTAAGCTATTTCAATAATTAACGGTTGCAGTTTGTCAGCGAAGAGGGAATTAAGTGCATGAAACTTGCAATCAGCTGCATGTTCACATCTGGTGCACCCCATTGAGGTGAAAATAAGTCGACATAATTAGTTAAATTACCCATATATATCCTGTTACTATGCTGCTGGCAGACATTACTTCATCTGCAGTGGAGGATTTGACTGCTGGGGTGCACAGAGAAGATGAATAATGTTAGAAATGACAGATTATTAGTTGATGTGGCTGATACTTCCCCATGACTGGGCCTTTGATTCATTTACTTGAAAGAAGCGGATGATATTATTCATGGATTAATGGAGTCATTTAGAATAACCAATGGTACAGATCTCTGAAGTTGTGTTGTCATGTTCTCTGCATGATGCCCATTTTAGGAACTCCATGTCGAAGCTTGTTTTCTCTGTTGGAAAATGAATGTTGTTAAAAATCTGCGCTGTTGCAGCCTGTAACCTGCTCATATCAGCAGGTCATCTCAATTATAACCCATCAGAGAGTTATTGATACTAATACACAATACAGATGTTGCTACATGCAAGCTAAGAGCTATCGCTCGGTCTCACACTCATCTTGTGTGGTCTTATTTGCATTTTATATGGTTTTAGGATTGTAACGGCCATTTCTGTGAGTTCACATCTAACAAACTGTACAGTTATAATATGTTCATTAACATCTTGCAAATTTGCTCAGACAGTGTTTCATATCAATTCAGATTTCTAATACAAAGTGACGGGTACAGATGAACAGTGGAATTTTAGTCAAACACAACTAAGGAAAAACACAAAATGAGGGAAAATAACTCACCTTCCAAACTAAACACCTATCCTGAGCTCTCTCACCCCCTTTGTTTTTCATTCTTGCTCTCTCTCTCTCTCTCTCCCCTCTCTCTCTCTCTCTCTCTCTCTCTCTCTCTCTGTTAGACAGCAGACACTAGAGAGTGGAAAAATAGATCTTCCTTCATGAGATGTATCAAACTGCATGAAAATGTCAGGTCTCAGTGGAATAAAAGAAGCAAAAGAGAAACTAAAACTTCTCAAAAGCTCATGAGGGAGCATGGGACAGCAGGCTGTAAAGTCAAAGTCAAACAGGCTTCAAAAGTTTAAATCCACATGAACATGACCAACCAACATCTCTAAACAGTTCTGCAGTAGATCTTGTCTTTTCACGAGCTGGGGACAGCACATGGTCAGACTGAGCTGAGTTATAGAGAGCTGCTTGAGGTACCTATGAACAACTCAAGCATTTTGTCTTTAGTCTCACGCTCGATTGCAAGGACTATAATTATAACTATACATGTACTACAGGAATATTGTATTGCATGGTATACGTCTATGAGCTTGATGTTCAGATCACTCAGTGGAGCTCTAAGGTCAGAATATGCATAATACTGAACTCAGATGTCCTCATCTTTTATTGCAGGGTCCTTGTGCATGGCCTCTTCCTGCAATTCTATGTTTAATACCAGAGGAGGAGAGAAATTAAACGTTGCATGTTTATTCTGGGAAAGTGCACACAGTGCTGCTGTTTGCAGAAGGTTTCTCTTTACTCTCCTTACTCTCCTTACTGTATTTACTCTCTCTACTCTCCTTACTCTCCTTACTGTATTTACTCTCTTTACTCTCCTTACTGTATTTACTCTCTTTACTCTCCTTACTCTCCTTACTGTGTTTACTCTCTTTACTCTCCTTACT
>JBBIGC010022817.1:0-12586 GCA_037576955.1 Lepidarchus adonis | reverse complement strand
AGAGCTTTTTCTCCTTAGTCCAGGTAAGAAGCTTCTGACGTTGTCTCTGGTTCAGGAGTGGAGATACGAGGAATGTGGCGTTTGTAGGCCATGTCTAAGATTCGTCTGTGTGTAGTGGATCGTGATGCACTGACTCCAGCCTCAGTTCACTCCTTGTGAAGCTCCCCCAAGTTTTTAAGTGAATTTTACTTGGCAATACTCTTAAGGCTGCAGTTGTCCCTGTTGCTGTGGTAACCAGCTTCTTTAGCAATGAAATGCTTTTGTGGCTTACCCTCCTTGTGGAGAGTCTTCTGGACATCTGTCAAGTCAGCATCTCCCCCATGATTGTGTAGACTCCTGACCCAGACGGAGACCATTTTAAGGTTCAGGAAACCTTTGCAGGTGTTTTGAGTTAATTTGAGTTAATTAGCTGATTAGGGTGTGACACCATGACTTTCCAAGACTGAACTTTTTTACAATATTCAAATTTTCTGAAACTGTGAGTTTTGGGTTTTCTTATCTGAAAGCCATACTCATCGAAATTCCAACAAATAAAGACATATTTCACTCTATGCGTAATGAATCTATATAATATATAGATTTCCCTTTCTGAAAAGAATGTCAAGAAATATTAAACATTTTCATGACATTCTATTTTTTTTAGATGTACCTGCATATTCCACCCCATGATATGTCTCATTGTAATGAGATTTAAGAATTGGTGCTGTAATTTATTCATTTAGGTAAAACATTCACTGTGTCCAGAACTAGAGCAACGTGTACATATTTCATGATTGTTGTTGACATGATTTATTACAAGTTGTATAGCAGTAACTTTTATAATGGTGGCCAATAACTAGCACAGCATTGCAGCAACAGCTAATGTCAATGTTAGCACGAACATTATGGAGTTAAGTTACTAAGTTAAGAGCCAAGTCTACTGTTTGCATGTATTTCTTTTTTATTTATTAAGTTTATTTGTTAGGGACATAATAACATAGACAAACTGAACAAAACAGCAGTCCCATGCATCATGGTGCTTATAGCATGAGCTAATTTGCAGCACTTGCACCTGTATCTGACATTGCATAGCTACAAACTGTTACTGATCAATGAGAATTCTCACATCCTCTGCGTTAGTCTTTGGATTTTATTCACAGTCAGTGTCATATATTATATATATATATATATATATATTATTTTTATTATTTTTTTTTTTTATTTTTTTTTTTTTTTACAGAAGGCTTAGCACATGGGTGCCCAGTCCTGTGGAGTTTAGCCTAATCTAACATACCAGTCCAGAAAATGAAAACAATGAAATGATTTTTATCATACAATGGGTAAATATTGTAAATGAAACCACAAGCTGATTCCTAAGTTCCTAATTTTGGAAGTTCCTAAAATCCTGAATCTGGATTTTAATATTGATTATATTATGTAACAAAAATTACAGCCATTGATCATTTTATTTCCCAGAAATCATGAGGCCAATTTAGAAGGAAGTGGAACTGTGACGAATGCGGGGAGGTTAGAAGTACGCGCAGACTTGGGAGTGGAAAAGTAAATAGGTTTTATTGACCTTGGAACTATATACATGAAGATATAAACAAAGAACAGGAATACATAACAATTGCAGCGTCACACTTCATCAAAGACTCACACAAAGACAAGGACACAGGAACTTAAATAGTCTGAGACAAACGACAAACACCTGGGAAGATCACATGACACATGACACGTGACAAGACAAGGGCAAAACAAACACACGTGGCTAGAAACGTCAAAACAAAAGCACATGGAACACAAAACAGGACAACACCTTACATAGCCCCACACCTAAGGACAAAACCAGAACCAGCAACCAAAACAAGGGACACATCGAGAACACAGGACAGGACCAAAGACTGAACACAAGGAAGAAAAAAAAACAAAACAGGACCCAACATGGACCAGGTAAGTACAAACATAAACCCAGACAAGGAAACACACTAACGGCAGACACTCAAGGATGCGCTCAAGACAGAAGCATGACTCAATAACCTGACCTGACTCAAATACTCAAAACCTCTTAACACAAATACCCATCAATGGAGGACACTCTGGCTGACAAAGCTGAAATCTAACCTAAAAAAGAACATGAAACAGGGACCCCTCAAATATACTATAACAAGGCTAAACTTACCCAATAACTAAAACCCCTGAACACAGAACTAACACAACCTGCTTAACACCTTCCGTCACTATTCACATAGGACGAAAGAACAGACAGAGACAGACATGAAATACTAGCAATGAAACTAACATACTGACAAACCAATACAATCTGTAATTAAAACAAAAACATGACGTGTCTAAATGGGATACAATACAAAACCAGGAAAAAGACTGTACATATGACAGACCAAAAAAAAACATAACAGACCAAGACCAAAGCACAGGCAACTAAAACAGAAAAGCAAAGCAAGGCTAAGAGTCAAGTATTAAACACAGACAAAGTTCTAAACAAGATCGTAAACATGACATACAAGGCACAGGCACAAAAACAAAGCCAGGAGACACATTATCAGACAAAGACACAGGCACACAAACACAGCTTGACATTAGACACCTGGAAATGACCATGGCTCTGACCACGGCACTCTATGAACTGACTGCTGATTAGTCCATGGGTCCTGCTGCACAGGCTGCAGAAATGCCCACGGTGCCTGTGGCACAGTCTGCGGCGAAGGATATGGCTGGAATTGTTCACTTATGGGAACGTTTCCCGGTGGTGGATGCAATACTGTGTCACTGACCTGTGTAGACTGTGATCTTTTATAGTTCTTCATCTGTGGCTGCGGTGATCGGGCATTATTCTCCTTTGACCGAGTCGTGCCACTCAGAACTCACCGGTCCAGAACAAAACTGGCACAAGACTTTGCTGCTCACTGAACAAAACCGACCTTTATTACTCACTGTCTCTTTCTTCGGCTGACTCCATGGCGTGCTTTCACCACTCTTGAGCTTCAAGGGAAGTGCGCAGTCTTCCCTCATTGGTTGACTTGAAGGTGGGCTGTCGACCTCCATTGGTTGACTTGGAAGCGGGCTGTCGACCTCAATTGGCTGTGTAGGTAGGCCTTCTCCCCTCATTGGCTGCCAAGGGAGCGTGCCGTCTTCCTCCATCTCTTTCGGGAACCGAACCGGAATTGGACACAGACCCCAGGACCGAATCGCCCCTTGGCTCCGTTAGACTAACCTCTTTAGTGCAGCTGCTGTCGCCCATCTGCGCCGAAGGTTCCTGCACATGAGCCCTGAACCCTTTTCCGTTTTGTACCTTCCTTCCATTCTGCCTTCTGCCTTTCCAAGTCCTCTGTATGTCATCTGTGGACGAGGCATCCATCCCACACTCAGGATCCTCCATTATGCCTGCGAGAAACAGGGGCTGATTTCTGAGGCAGTGCGTAGAAGTGGGTTCTGGGACATTGTCGCACCTACTTGACCTAGAGGCAGGCTTAGTCCTTCCGCCCAGGGTGACGTTCACTGCATGACCGCCAGCGTACTTGGGTTCTTTTCTCCAACACTACTTGCTGATTCATTGAAACGGTAGAGCCTAAAGACAGATGGCTGCGGCTCCTTACTCTTTCGTTGCTCTTGGTAGGCGAGGTCGTCAGCCCTGGAGTTTCGCCGTCTTATCGCCAGTCTGGATCCTGGGGATGGTCTTCCTCTTTCCATTTTACAGGAACCTCTGGTTAAGCTGTGCTTGAAATAGACTATTATCAATCAGTTCATAATATATTTTTTTCTCTAGCTAATATTGAAAGTGGAGTGAACAAAATTGAATTCTGAAAAGTGGAAACTCCAGCTATGTGCCAAAGTATGTGAAGAAGAGGAAACAGAGGCCCAATCATGCACCTATTGCTCCTCACTATACAGCAACACTCCTTCCTTCATGGGAGTAAAAGAGGGGGTGGGGAAAAGGAATGAAAGGTGGGGGAGTGAAATGAGAGTTTGGAGCAGAGCAGGGAGATCAGGATACCTTTTTTCCCAGAGAGGAACCGGAGCTCAACATTCCTGGCATTGCCACTAGGGCAGGAAAACAATCCTGACTCTATCCTATGCTCTGTCCGGCTTGAATGGGCGCAGTGTCTGGCGCTCCACTAGCCGGCATGCCCTAATGGGGAACCCTGCCAATGGGCCCGGAGTGCTCAGGGCAGCCGCCTGGTCCCGGCCTCGGCTCCCCTGCTGCTAAACCAAACATACTGCTGTCTGAGAAGTCTCTGTGCAGGCCTACCGCAGCAGAAAATACACTTGAGGGAAAAAAAAAAAGAAACCGGCAAGGAAGAGCAAATATTTGATGGATTTGAAAAAGGGAAACACTGTCCAGAGTGAAAGGAAATACAAAGAGGAAAGTGATTATTCCTTTTGTAATGGAAAGCATTAATCACAATGGAGGCCTTCCCTTTGGTTTGTAAGTTCTATTACATGGAAATAGCAGTGAAAATGTCACATAAATAATGTGAGATCAGTGAGGGGAGGGCCCAGGAGGCCAGCTGGGACGGGTCATGGAAGAAATAGTGAGACACGGGAGTAATAGTGATGATCTTTCTTCATGAAAGCAGCCAAGTAAAGTTTACATTACATTACAAGTGGAAATCTTTAGGCAGCACACATTTAGCTTTGATTTGGGAAATTGAAAATGTTCACTGCTTTATGTACAGTGGTAAGAAAAGAATGTGAACCTTTTGAATGTTCATGGTTTTCTGCATTTATTTATCATAAACTGTGATCTGATTTTCATCTAAGTCAAGGGTATTGACAAATATAATGGGCCTAAAATGGTAACAAAAAAAATCTTTCATGTATTTATTGTCTTATTCTTATAGATATTTCATGTCTTTATTGAGAACAACCATAAACAACTCATGTTGCTAGTGGAAAGAATTGTGAACCCTTGGATTTAATAATAACTAGCAGCAATAACCTCAACCAGGAGAATCCAATTCTTCAGAAGTGCTTTAGCTTGGTCATATTATGACAAAGTAATGCAGAAAACCATGAAATTCCAAGAGATTCACATCTTTTTCTTGCCACTGTATATTGAGTTTGGATTTCTGCATCATACATTATAAATTATGTTCAGTCTCCACATCTATATTGTAACCAATTACTGTCATGTCCCCAACAACAACACCACAGCAGCCTGTTAGGAAAACTCTCTTATGATCATGAAATTTTTAAAAGCTACAAATTTAATGTGTATACTTCAGGACAGTGTATAAAATAAAATATACAATAATCTTTCTGCTTTTCTTTTTGGTAAAGAGCAAAATTCACATCAGAAAGGAAAATCATAGAAACTATAAATAGAAAATAATTATTGAAATTGATTTTATTTTTCTTTTAAAAATGTCATGTGTCAAGTAATGATCCTTGTTCAAAATAGTAGAAGAAACACATTTTTGTATGGTGTTCCTTAAAAAAAATTGTTTTGACAAATTAAAAGAATAAAGCTGATAATAATCAATACATTTTTGGCGCAAGATAAAAGACCCACAAAGTCATTGGTGGCATTTTTCCCCCTTTCTGTTCAGATGCCAGGGTGAGCCTCCAAAACGCATCGGACTGCGTCTGCCATGCAGCCGGACTTCTCTAGGGTAATGTCTCACTGTCAACCAAGCATCACCTCACTGGAGGATGAGACCAAAAAGTCAGTGGAGTTTATTGAATTCTGGCAACTAGGCAAGCTTATGCTAAAATAACATATGCTCAGTGCTTTTGCTTACATTAAGCGCATATTAGCGGTTCCCAAGGTGATCCGAACAAATAGTGTTTAGCTTAATCTGCCAGGTTGTTTAAACAGAAATCGGAGCCCAAGCATGAACACACATACAAAGTACATCTGTTGGTTGAAGATTTTTATGCCATTGGGATGATTTGAAACCAACTTGTCTGATGAAAAAGCATATTTACATTGATGACGACTCTCAGCAGCACAAGCATTTCAGCCAATCAGGTTTTCCTGACATATACGTTACTTTTGAATATTTCCAACTTTTTATGACTGCTTCCAAGAGGGGTCCGCTGTACTCAGCACATGTCCAAACCAACACAATCTTGCTTCTCTGACTTTGTCTCAAACCCGAGCTGTATACTTATTTCTAATCCTGTCCATCCTCTTAACCCCCAAATTAAATCTCAAAATTGTTTACTCTGGCAGCACCAGCTCTGCCATCTGTCTTTCTGACAGTGCCACTGTCTCCAACCAATATAACGTAGCTGGTCTCACTACCATCCTGTAAACCTTCCCTTTCACTCCTGCCAGTACCTGTCTGTTACAGATTACTCCTGCCATTCTCCTGATCCTTGATGTAATCTGACCTCTACCTTGAATGCATCGGTCACTCCTACGGCTGACATTTTCACTTTCACACTGCTCTCATACATATCCTGTACCACTTTTACATACTTCGCTGCCACTTCTGACTTACTCAAATACTAAGTCAAGTCAATTTTATTTATACAGTGTTTTTATATCTGACGTTGTCACAAAGCAGCTTTACAGAGTTTATAGAATCCGGGTTCGAGCCCCAATGAGCCAAAGTGACAGTGGAAGAAAAACTCCCTAATTATAGTAAGAACCCTTGAGAGGAACCAAGGCTCAGAAGGGGAACCCATCCTCCTCTGCTCGACACCGGAGAGTGATAAAAATAAAATAAAAATATGAATAAATAAACTACCAAACATCCTGTCTAGGCACCCTTAATGACACAAAGTTATACTTTTCCATCAACATCCTCAGAGCAAACATTGTATATTGTAACGATTCTCTGGGAGGGAGAACCACCAACTGACCACTCACACACAAGTCACGTCTCTTTGAACCAACCAGGAAGTTGGCCAGGTTTTATTGCTTGCTCAACCAGTCTTTAGAAAGACCAACCTGTACCCTGTGTGCCCCTACTGGCTAGAATGCGCACGGACATGAATCTGTGAGCGAGGATGGTGATGGAGGCCAGACTCGGCGAGTTATCATTTACCATAATCGTCTCATCTATGGTGAGTCTGGCCGTCCATCACCAGCTCGCTCCTATGAACACAGTAACACTCCCAAATGTCACAACACTTATCTCCACCATCGCTGCTGCAGCAAAACACACAGAACATGAATAAACCATGCATAAACAGTGACTTTAGTTAAACATCCATGATGCACTTCTCCCCCACAGCAAACGGCAGCACCCAGGACCAATACAATATAAACTAGAAAGCGAAAGTTCCTGGAGAAACTTTGAAGGTGCCTGCATCTTGTTGCGTAATAATATGAAGAAATGCTAATCGTAACCATAACCATATGAACACAGGCAGGGGATTCTGACACACATACAATGAGGCTTCATCTATTATCACCAATTCCCAAATATTATCACCAAGACCCCTGGGGCGCACTTACTTTAGCACAAGACCCAGGGGGTGCACTTACTTTAGCCTAAGACCCAGGGGGCGCATTTACTTTAGCCTAAGACCCAGGGGGCGCACTTACTTTAGCACAAGATCCAGGGGGTACACTTACTTTAGCACAACACCCAGGGGGTGCAGGTGATGTGTGGGTGGTGTGTGTGGGTGCAGCTGTTGTGCAGGTGGTGTGTGGGTGTGGATGGTGGTGCAGGTGGTGTAAGGGTAGTGTTTGGGTGTGGGTTGTGTACGGATGAGGATGCGGGTGGTGCAAGGGTGCTGTGTGGGGGTAGTGATGCAGGATTTTCTGTGGGTGGTGTGCGGGTGTGGGTGTCATGCAGGGTTGGGTGGTGTGTTGGTGTGGGTGGTGTGTAAGTGGTGTGTGGGTGTGGGTGCAGGTTATGAATCAGAATTCATGAGCGGGTGGTGGTGAGGGTAGTGTATGTGGGGGGTGATGCAGAGAATGTGCAAGTGGTGCTGGTGGCATGTGGGAGTGTGTGGGTGGTGCAGGTAGTGTGGGGGGTGGGTAATGCAGGTGGTGCAAGTGGTGTGTGGGTGTGGGTGCATATCCAGATGGTGTGGGTGTATGGGTGGGTGCGGGTGTTGGTGGGTGATGCAATTGGTGTGGGTGGTGCACTTGGGGCGAGTTGCAAGTGATGTGTGGGTGGTGCTGGTTACATGTGGGTGTGTGTGGGTGGTGTAGGTGGTGCAGGTGGTGTATGGCTGTGGGTGCAGATGGTGTGGGTGCAGGTGGTATGTGGGTGTGAGTACAAGTGGTGTAAGGGTGGTGGTGCACGTGTTGTGCAGGTGGTGTGCAGGTGGTATGTGGGTGTGAGTATAAGTGGTGTAAGGGTGGTGGTGCACGTGTTGTGCAGGGGGCGTGTGTTGATGCGGGTGTTGTCTGGATTGTGTGTGTGGGTGCAGGTGATGGTGTGGGTGTTCAGTGGGTGGTGTGCAGATGGTGTGTTAGTGCGGGTGGTGTCTGGGTATGTGTGCGGATTGAGTGAGAGTGATGATGTGGGTAGTGTGTGTGTGGTGCTGCTGGTGGTGTGTGGGTGGTGCAGTTGGTGTGTGTGTGTTTGGTGCATGTGGTGTGTTGGTTGTAGATTATGTGATGGTGGTGTGCGAGTGTAGGCGCAGATCATGTGAGGGTGGTGTGCGTGTGTGGTGGTGCAAGTGTTGTGTTTGGGTGTGGGTTGTGTGCAGATGGTGTGTTAGTGCGAGTGGTGTCTGGGTATGTGTGCGGATGCAGTGAGAGTGGTGGTGTGGGTAGTGTGTGTGTGGTGCTGGTGGTGTGTGGGTGTTCAGTGGCGTGTTAGTGCGGGTGGTATCTGGGTATGTGTGCGGATGCAGTGAGAGTGGTGGTGTGGGTAGTGTGTGTGTGGTGCTGGTGGTGTGTGGGTGTTCAGTGGCGTGTTAGTGCGGGTGGTATCTGGGTATGTGTGCGGATGAAGTGAGAGTGGTGGTGTGGGTAGTGTGAGTGTGTGGTGCTGGTGGTGTGTTGGTTGTGGATTGTGTGATGGTGGTGCGTGTGTGTGGTGGTGCGGGTGTTGTGCAGGTGGTGTGGGTTGGTGGGGGGTATTTATGGGTGAGTTGTGTTTGGGTGTGTGTTGTGTGAGGGTGTGTGATCATCCTGTGTGGGTGCAAGTGATGTGTGGGTGCGGGTGGTATGAGGGTATTTGTGCAGATGCTGCAAGGGTGGTAGTGTGGTGTGTGTGTGTCAGCGGGTGCTGAGTGGGTGTGGGTGGTGTGTGTCTGTATGTGGGTGCAGGCAGTGTTTTGGTGTGGGTGGTGGTGCAGGTAGAGTGTGTGTGGGTATGGGTGGTGCTGGTGGTGTGTGGGTATGTGTGGTGCACACACACACACACAAACAAGCACACACACGCTTAAACACTGATAATCCACCTTAAATACTGATGGCCCCCCCACACACACACACACACACACACACACACACACACACACACAAAGCTGTTTTACAGGCATGAAGCTGAACGTGTCTGGACTTGTATAAAGTTTGAATGATGTTTCTACGACAAAGTATTGCGAAACAGCATGAGGTTGTTTGGAAGATGGTACCTGAAATTTCTCCTAAAACTGCCATTTTTGGCCAAAAAATAGAAAAACATTAATAATTTTAAAAATATTAAATATTTTCCTTATAAATGTAATAGCACACCTCCCAGGAACGAGGCGGTCGATGAGAAGAATAAGACAGACAGACAGACAGACAGACAGACAGACAGACAGACAGACAGACAGACAGAAAGAAAGAAAGAAAGAAAGAAAGAAAGAAAGAAAGAAAGAAAGAAAGAAGCCAGTTTAGAGGTGGATAGCTTCACCATGCATTGCCTCCTATTCTTTTTTAATGACAGGCACCAATAACAAGAAAAAGAAATGAAAGCGTTTGCTCTGTTACAATCTGTAAAGAATAATGTAATTCACTGTTTATAATTTATAATAATAATAACAACAATAAATTAGCATTTACAATGCTCAACCCACCTTGTGATTGTGAAAGCTGCCATACAAATTAAACAACAAATAACAACATTAATAATAATAACAAATTATAATAATAACAACTAAATGCATTTTTATAAATAAAATATATTAAATGGATACATAAATAAATGTGTGTTATTAGAGCCTTATCTGAATTTATCTGAATTTAATAAAAAATGATTTTAAAATGCATGGGTGGGTGGGTGGGGGGGGTTTGTGAGAGTCAATGCAAATGAATGTATTTTAGGTTTTTACATACTGTTATATTGTAATGCTATATTTGTCTGATCTGTGTGACTGTACATCATATACACAAGTTTTATAAAAATAACGGAAACAACAACAACAGCTTTTATGGTTTATTAATTTTTTTATTTGGGTCTAAGAGTCTTTCAGGCTGGAAGCACCAACAGTGGAAAGCTGTTCTTCAGAAGCTGGAGACACAATAAAGGAGCCGGAGCTTCGACTTTCTTCTGGTTGTGTTGGATGGAGGAGTTTTGTTTATGGGGGTCAAACTGGGCTGGAGGACAGGACATGGAGAGAGCTCATGTGAAGTCGACCACCTAACATCCCATGAGCTGCTTCTCAAGTCAAGTCAAGTCAAGTCAAATTTATTTATACAGCACCTTTTACAACTGACGTTGTCACAAAGCAGCTTTACAGAGTTTATAGAATCCAGGTCCGAGCCCCAAAGAGCTAAAGCAACAGTGGCAAGGAAAAACTCCCTCAATATAGGAAGAAACCTTGAGAGGAACCAAGGCTCAGAAGGGGAACCAATCCTCATCTGGTCGACACCGGAGAGTGACAAAAACAGAAAAAAAAATTAATTCTCCACCCATGTTATGAACAAACTTCGAAAGTTTGGCTTGACGTATTTGCTTACAGCCAGCCCCCGAGTTCACTTACCCTGGGGAGCACTTCTTACGTAAACCCAGTGCTAGGGCGCACTTACTTACGCACACCCAGTCTTGGGGTGCACTAACTAATGCACACTCAGCCCTGGGGTTCACTTACTTATGCAAACCCAGCCCAGTCAACCAATATGACGATTTTCTCGTCAGAGGGAAAGGATGAAAGCTAAAACCAAGTTTCAATGCTCAAATTGAAGCATTAGTGCGCCTCCAACTGACATAGCACTCAAAGAGCACTCTGACATCAGTGCTCCAATGCTTGTTTAGATGCATCCAGTGCCATGTCACTGAGCGGAACAATAAGCTCAATGACGGTGAGTCCATTTAGTCTTAACCCAGACAAACCCCCCAAATGATTCCCACATGAACAGCACACAGTTCCCAAAATAACATGTTAAACCCCTAAATTTCCCCTAATTTTACAGTTAAAATTTTGACATCTGTGTTATTTCAGAATCAGCACTGGATCAAAAGTAATTTCGCTTAAATTCTGAAGTTTTTGAACTCCTAGTGCTTTCCCTTGAGTCCTGAGCAACATGTCTTTACTGCAGAGCCTCCATCTCTTCTCTTTTTTGGACATTTGTTCTCTTTTCTGAAGGTGGAGCATGTCTCTTCAGAGCTGGAACTCTCATCTCTTATGGGTGGAAAAAGGGGGAAAGGGGAGCCAATTATCTTCCCATGTTGTACTAAGTGCTGGAGCCGTGTCTGCAGTATCAAGTGCTTATGCTCTACAGTATTTAGTTTTTTGGTGAGGAGCTTGTTCTCCTTTATGATCTCGGACTGGATGAAGGCCTGTTTCTCCTTGCGCAGTCTCACTTTTTCAGCCAGCAGGCGCATGTGAACTTGCTCCTTCTTCATAGTTAAGATATTTTGGATTTGTACTACTTCCTCCTGCACATAGTTTTCATACAGATCTCTGATGGAGGATTCCAGGAGCTTGGGGTCATGGATGATGCCAATACAGCGGCTGAGGTTGGACTGAATATTATTCAGTGTATGTTTAATTTCCTTGACTCTCTTTTTCTCTCTGCGGATCTCTTCATCTGCTGTGTTCAATTTCAGCCTCAGATCATTAATGATCATGTGCTTTTGACTGGGCAGCTGTTTACCAGTTCCCATTCCGCTCTCATCTGTCTTCCTACATCTGAGATTTTATATAATGCATAAGACTCTTTTCCTCCTTTCTATTCTCTCTCTCCTTGGCCATTTCCGCTTCCACAAGTTTCAGTTTGGCCTCCATTGCTTTGCAGTTTCCACATCCAGTTGAACTCTGTTTGTCTGATTCTCACTTCTCTATATTCAGCTGAACTCTTGTATATTTTTTATATTGTAAACTCTGTGTGAAACTCTCAGTGTAAAACTCTCAGAGTAAACTCTCAGAGTAAACTCTCTGTGTGACCACTGAGCTTTGTATGAGCAGTGGGGTTCTTATATAGCCTTTGAACGGTGACGTCACCGACGCAGCGACAACGTTCTAGAATGACGTAACAATGGTGTAGCCATTCAGCGAAGCCAAAAGAAAACACGAAGCCACGTGATTTAAAGTGGCCCGGATGAATTCAACAGTGAATATAACTTCACCCTCGTCTAAAGTAATGTAATTAATTAAAGGCTGTAATTCACCGCACAGACTTGCAGGTATCACTTCTCCCTCTCCCTGACCTCACAACCTTTGAATTTCTGGCATTTAATTGTAAATGTCCACTTCCCATATTAATAGTCCTAATTTATCGGCCACCAAAACATCATCCTGATTTCTT
>JBBIGC010022807.1:0-12586 GCA_037576955.1 Lepidarchus adonis | reverse complement strand
TGTGTGTGTGTGTGTGTGTGTGTGTGTGTGTGTGTGTGTGTGTGTGTGTGTGTGTGTGTGTGTGTGTGTGTCCAGGGTTTTAACCAAGATGAGTTGGAGGGAGATAAGCAGCAGGCTAAGGCTGGGGGACAGAATGATGCAGCTGATGACTCGGACTCAGATGATGTTGACAGAGGAGGAAAAGAGTGAGTCTTCACCTTTCACCTGGAGTATAACATCTGTGACTTAACATCTGTGATCATAAACGAGTATATCCTGCTAGTTTTGAGCTGTTACCTGTTCTTTTTTCTTGACAGAATAATTATACAGTCAAACCCTGTTTGCTCACCCCAACCCCCACACCCCCATACTACTTTAAATATCTGCATGAGCATCTGCAGATCTTCTGATTTAATTCATTGTTATATAATTACATTTCGGTCTTTATTTCAATATCTCATAATAATAGCTGTTCAGACAGAATTAAGTCCTATCAGAGAACAGTTTAAACATTGCAGACCCTATTCATACATCATGTTTTTCTACATTATTAATACTTGTTTTTTTTTTTTCTCCAGCATGTCGTTAATGTCTGACTTTGACATGATGCTGGCCCGTAAGAAAGCTCAGAGTGGCAAACGCAGACGTCACCGAGATGGTGGAACGTTTATCAGTGATGCAGACGATGTGGTCAGTGCTATGATCACGAAGATGACCGAAGCTGCAGACGTGTGTATAACCCTAACATTTATTTTGAACAGCTGTTTGTAAGTTACTAATTAAGTAATCAAATTCTTTCAAAAATGATTCTTTATTTATTTAATGTATATATATATATATATTTTTGAGAGTGGGTGTCTGAATATTTACAACCTGAGGCCTTATGTCACCTGCCTATAGACATATAGTAGATTAGTAAATTCCTTTTCCTGCCAGCACATCTGCAGAACCATTTTGATTGGCTCCTCTATAGCAATAATCTAATCTTTCTTAGATGTTTAAAGAGATTGCATGTGTGTGCAGGAGGATCGGACGCTGAACAGTCAAAAGAAGCCGGCTCTGAAAAAACTGATGCTTCTTCCCACAGTAGTGATGCATTTAAAGAAGTAAGTAGCTTTTCTTTAGCTTTCTCCATCCTGTATGTATTAATTTTACCCTATATAAATGCTTATTTGCTGCTGCACAAATTATTAGCCCCTCTGCTCACCCTCTTTATTATAAAATGAATTTGCAGGTAATGTATGTAGGTAAAATGAAGGGGCAACAAATTAGTAACTCTAGGTATATTTGTTTATTTCTGCACTGTTTTGTGTGTGTTTGTGTACTTCAGACAGGATCTAAAGGAGACATTCATAGACAGTGGTGTGATGACTGCAATAAAGGAGTGGATTAGTCCTCTCCCAGATAAAAGTCTCCCAGCCTTGAAGATCAGAGAAGAACTGTTAAAGATCCTGCAAGAGGTGGGGCTGCAACAGGGCTGAGTGTGAAATTAGGCCATTTATTATTTGTAACGAGTAACGTTGTGCATAATAACAGCTGTCAATGCAGTCAAAGCTCTAAAAAAGGGAATGTGTGTTTCTGTCTGTGTGTGTTAGTTGCCAAGCGTTAGCCAGGAGACTCTTAAAATGAGTGGAATCGGCCGAGCTGTTATGTTTCTCTACAAACACCCCAAAGAGTCGCGGCCAAACAAAGACATCGCTCTCAAACTCATCAGTACGTACACACACACCTCACACGTACACAGAGACAACACAAATACTCTGACACTTTCAGACATATAAAAAGAAGAGTGGGTTTATCTGGAAATGTGTGACATGACCATTGCTTTTAGGGGTGGGGATCACAGATCTCACAATACGATATTCAATACATGGCCCATGATTAAATCATTATACAGTGATTCTGCAATGATCGAATATATCGCGAGACAATGGTAGTGATACGTCACAAAAATTTTCTATGAACTGGGTGGTGGGGGTGGCATTCTTTAGCTGGAGGCATTATTAATTTACATAAATAATAGCAATGCTCTTTTCAAAAACTCATGTTTTAAATTCACTCTGATTACAATAGGTTAATTAATGAATTCTGTAATGTTAAAGGTAACTAATGATCGACACAGAGGCAGTTTAATAAAATTATATTAACTTTATTTCTACCAGAACATATCTTTCATACATCATTATGTAAACAACAGAGAACTGAAAGGAGTAACCAGGCGTTATAGTCAACCAACCAAGTAATATAATAAAATATTTAAAATAAATATTTACATAATAAAAAAGTAAAATAAATACGACATCTTTCTCAATTTGAAACTTTATTAGAACTTTTTTGCGACAGACACATACCAACAGGAAAAGGCAAAAGCCAATCACATTGGCGATGTGTGATTTAAGAGACCCAGCTCCCGAATATGCATGTGATGTGTTTTTGGCAGACGGGCTCTCAGGTATAGCGCACTGTAACATTATGTGTACCTAGATGCATTATGTTAAACATTCATGGAACGCTTTGCTTTTGTTTCATAAAAATTCTTGGTGAGGACAATTCAGCAAATGATAGATATTAGTGAGGAGACACAATTCTTTGCCCTTGCCTTATTGGGTCTTTCTCCCTTTTGTTTTTAAAGAAGCTCTCCAGCAAAGTTTGTTTTTAACTCATGTTGATGCACGTTGGCTTGTCTGCATCATTTAATGCTATGGAACAAGCACAGATAAAAGGCACGTGGAGATGCAGCCCGGTGCAAAATGATCCACGGCCTGAGCCATAAAAGTTATAAGAGCCAAAGTGAACCCAGACTTTAGATTTAAATGTGACTTAGGCATCTCTCAGTCTAGCGTTCTGTGGGTAGAACTTCCTGTTCAACGTTCACACAAGTTTCCTGCTTTAATTTGAGCAGCACCACCAAAAGGAGACATGAAGGAGTCAGTTTTGCAATTGGCATATCGATTATACGCAAACATGATGATATGTCACCAAATTGATATTTTGTTCCACGGCTAATTGCTGTAGATGTTTGTTCTGATTCTGTGGTTGTGTGTATGTGTAGATGAGTGGTCACGGCCCATCTTTGGCTTGTCTTCAAATTATAAGTGTATGACGAGAGAGGAGAGGCAGCAGAGAGACCTGGATCAACAGATCGCTCCCCGCAGGCGTCTCAGGTACACACACACCCATCAAATATGATGTTTACTCATGGCTCTGTTTTCTTTATCTGGACTCTTCATCATTTTAATTTAAACAATCCTGTCTCACACCTCTGCTCAATGGTCTCTTTGCTGGACTGTAGCCCATCTGTTGATGCTCGGTTAGTTCACCCCGTTCCCTATATTATTACCCCTGTTTTCCCCCGGACGTGTGTCCACTGCGCTGCGGCTGCGCTGCATTACCGTTCCGTTCGAGGGCATGCACCGATTCGCACTGGACGCGTTTGTGCTCCGTATCGGATCCGGCGCCGTTGGTTTGCGCGATCACATGATCACGGAATATTGCGCGTCATATTGCGATAACAACCGTGGCTAAACCAACGCGTTTGTTTTGATTTCTGCACTACAAACATTATTAGTGCTTCCCAGTTAACATCGTCTTTTTTGCTCAAGAAGTGTGTTTAGTGTGTTCAGCATTTAAAGTCCACATTTGAATGACACTGATTCACTTTATGGTGTTTTTTGTTTAAATATAAAATGCCTCTCAGCAGAAGGAGAACACTTGCATTTCTTCTTTTTGAACTACTACAGAGGAGTAGTTCATGTTGTGACGGGTTGTCTGGAGTTGGCGCGTGCGCTCTGTGTTGCATTCTTGATCCGTATCCGTCAAAATTAGATTTGATGCGCATCTCCGTGGACTGCCGGAGATGTGGTGGAACAGAGACGTAGCGGAGACGCAACGCATCTGATCTGGTGTAAACTGATGCATTGACTTTACTGGCGGCGATTAGCTGCGGCTGCTGTGACGGAGACGCAACGCAAACGCATCCGGTGGAAAACAGGGGTTAGTGTAGTGTATCATTCTCTACACAGCAGTGACAGGAGGGTATCACTGTTAGGTTGAGAGTTGTCCACTCCCCAGATATATCCAGTCAAGACTGACTCTGTGGTCAGTAATAAATCACTGATAAAGGATTAGAGAAGGTTAAAAGAAAATGAACATCGGCAGATGGGCTCGATTCTCTAACTCAGGGGTGGGCATCTCCGGTCCTGGAGGGCCGGTGTCCAGCACAGATTGGTGATCTCCGTGCTCAAGCACACCTGGTTCAACTCACCTGTTAATTGCCAGGTTTAGTGAGTGTGTTTGAGGTGGGGGAACTGTCAAATTGTGCAGGACACTGGCCCTCTAGGATTGGAATTGCCCACCCCTGCTCTAACTGAAGACTAGCAAAGATATAATAAAATGGCCAGTGCGTGTGGCATAGTAGTAAAATGTATATGTCGTTCACCTCTAATATTTCATACTTTTATTAATCCTTAGTTACTCCATATTTTACCTTCTTTCTGTTTCATGCTGTATTTCAACCACTATGTTTATTCCTCTCACCTTCCTTCCTCACCCAAAACCAACATGTGTACATACACACTCACATTCACTCACCAATGCTGAAGTGAGCCTCAGAAATTTGAGAAGGCGGAGGAACCCGACGTCTTTGGGTCACTCAGGTTTCGAGTGTGTGTGTATAAGAATGTGCATGAGTGTAGTGAATGCTCTCTAATGCTCTGTGGGTGTGTGTTGGTGGGTGCGTGCATGTGTTGTGGGATTGGTGGTCCTACCTTTTTAATGTATGGAACAGCCAGAACTCAAAGCTGATTGGTCAGGTAGACTCAGTGCATGTAGGGAAAGCTTATTGTTCTGTGCCTCTTATTCTGCGAGTCCTGCAAATATATCGTTTTAAAGAATTCTGCGTATTGGGTGTTGCATTAGAGACAAGAGCAAAGCAGTTCAAATGTCCACAAAGTTCAACAGTTTTATTGTGGAAAATTAAAATGTCTGCAGTTCCAGTGCTGATTAATTATTAATGAATTAATTAATAGCCAAAATGCTTTACCAAATATAAGGGTTTTCACCCATGTGTCATGACCCCAGGAAACAAAACTGTGACAGAAACCCTTAATTTGTTGTAGAGTTTGAGGTATAATTATAGTAGTGGTGTTTTTTTTGGGTTCAGTTGGTTGCAATGGACATTTTACACCAACATATACACATCAGTTTTTATTGATTAGCCATGAAATGAGAATGGGAGTAAAGCGTAGTATATGCAGCACCTTTCATTACTGTCCAGTTCAACTTTAATTCTTCATAAATAGTTTCAGCCCATCTAATCTAGCCTATAGGAATAATCTCTGCAAGGTTACATTGCTCATTAATGTGATTAGAAGCTGATACATGTACAATTCTGCTGAACCCTGATCTCCCCTTCCCTTCATCTACTCGACTAGTCCATCTCTTACTGCATCTTTTCACTTGAAGATGTTAATCTGCATCGTTCTGTTCACTAATTAAGATTTTCCTTGGATACTTTTTTTAAAAGCTTTTGATTTGTTTCTGTATCTACTATGTCAAATTAATATCTTGGTCCTTCCAGATTTGTTGCTGTAAGTTTTTAGATGCTTCATGACATTTATGTGATCCATTAAATGAAAATTACTTAAATTAAAACATTTTCATGCTGGTTGTTAACATTGTAACATCAAAGATGTTTGTAACTGCAAGATGCCGCTCTAAAGCCTTGTTCACATTACACAACCTTGAGCCTCGCAGTCATAGACAGTTGTGACTACATGTTCTTTCAGCAAGACTGGTTCCTCTGTTCTTTAAAAAAAAAAAAAAAAAAAAGAATTAACACAGGACTGGTTCGGGTCTACTTCCACTCTGCTTTGGTTTTATCAGCTGTGTGTTCTCAGCTCTGTTACCCTCATTTTAACCCCAATCAAATGCATTGTTCCTTTTTTTTATTATTGATTTGTGATTTCCGATCATTGTGAACACACCACTGCACACAGTCACCACAGCGAAATTTGTTCTCTGCTTTTTAACCCATCACACGTGCACGTGTGGAGCAGTGGGCAGCTTTCAACAGCGCCCGGGGGGCAGTGAAGAGGAGACGGTACTTTGCTCAAGGGTTCCTCAGTGGTGCCCAGGCTGGGACTTGACCTTCAGATCTCAGGGGCAAAGTCCTAACCACTAGGCCACCACTATGCATTCCATAACTTGTTGTTTCAAACATGCTGTATGCACAGCGAATGGTAGATTAAAAAGTGGGTTTGCCTATACAGTTCATACAGAAATGCACAGGCAAAACAAGAGCTAAAATATCAGCTTTAATTACTCAAGAATTTCCCATGTGGTTCTGGTAGTTGTGGTACTCTGCCAAAGCTCTGATCAGTTTTGTTCAGCCATGCTTTACGCCATGTTTTTCTCAGGACCCCCATCATAGACTCTCTTGCATTTTCATTGGCTGTAGTTCGCCAGGCTAGTTATCTGTTTAGAGTCGATGATCAGTTGCCAAGCTTGTCTGATCGTGTCTTTCTGGTGTTCACACATTAAAAATCACAATCAATTAAGCACTTTTGCCAGTGGCTTGACGCCGACCCAAAAACAGCCTTAAAAACGTGTTGTGAGAACAAGGTATAATCTGTATTTCTGTGCCAGTCTGACTGTTGGTACACAAATACAAACCATGTGAAGTAATGAGACAAAACACTGTTGGATTCCTAAAATCCGAGGAAAATCTGGTCTGAAAACTATGAGAACTATTGCTGTGAAGTTCTAATGGTGGGATTTGCGGAAAAGTTGTCAGTTTGACTTATGACTGGTTAGTTTGACTTGCAGTGGTAACTAGTGCAACCAGATCTGTTCACCCTGCAGGGCAGAGCTGATCTACTCCAGTGAGTGTGTACTGTGTTGCTTTTTGTGTGTGGACAAGCATGTGTGTCTGTTTCGCAGGCCTGTTAATTGGATGCTGATGTGCACGTGTGTTTTCTCTACAGTTCAGGGGGACAGACTCCTCGGCGAGATTTGGAGAAGGTGTTGACTGGAGAAGAGAAGTGAGTATGATGTTTATACACAGACATACAGATACAGTTACATGCAGCGCAATATCTAAGCTTTTGTAAATTTTAGAGCACAGTACATTTATTGTCAGTTTAACATTTTAAAGAAAAATATTTTAAATGTGCTATAACAAGCAAAATACCAAAATCAAATATGGAACAATTTAAAATCTATGAAACAGTGTTCATTTAAAAATCTAATTTCTATTTCTGTCACTTTTCAGAGCATTGCGGCCTGGTGACCCTGGGTTTTGTGCACGGGCACGTGTGCCCATGCCATCCAATAAGGATTACGTCGTTCGACCCAAGTGGAACGTGGAGTCGGAATCCAACCGGGTTAGTGAGAGGGGCTTCGGGTAACTGCTCGGGTGGACTGAATGAAACTGGTTACATTTAAAGGAAATAACTTAGAGATTAAAATGTAAAGGACAGTTATCATTATGGGTGAGAATCACACCCAAAACATGGTACCATATGCTATACATGGCCCATGATGATAATATCGCGATACCACGATTCTGCGATAATCAATATATCGCATAACAAGAAACACTGGGATGCGTTATTAATTTACATAAGTAACAGCAATGCTATTGTTAGCTTTTCTGTATTTGCTTCGCGATCACAGTCAGAAGCACAGAGAAACCAATACTTCAGCATTAGGGCTTCACTTCTGTTCCCCTTTGCCACTTGGCAAGTTGCACTAGCATCATGCTACCAACTGAACTACAACTGCCTTATTTTCCCGCACCAAACACTACATAGTCCACAATGCATTGCTTTATTTGAAACACCCCTTCTGCTACAGCGCTAGTTTTAACCCTGTGTATTCCAGACAAATTATGGAGCGTTTCACTCCTGTCTGATCTAAATTATTGATGAGGACAGTTCCACAAACGCTAGATATTGGCAGGATCGTGCAATTCTGCACACTTGAATTACTGAGTCTTTTTTTATCTTTTTAAAAGATACTCTCCAGCGATGTGTGTTTTACTCACATTGACCGTTCCCTTGTGGTGTCATCCATCACTGTTAAAGTGCAGGAAAGAGACGCAGAGATAATCCACGGTCTGTTCCGTCGGTCTTCTAAAAGCCAAAGTCAGATTTTAAATATTAAATGTGACTGGGGCGTTCTCTCTGTTCTTTCTCAGCCTTCTCCTGCACTCAGTCAAGCAGCGCCACCCAGAGGAGAGAAGCAGCCAAGCCAAATTGGCGGCGAATGTTTAATAATTTAAATATTTATATTTCAGTTAGCATATCGATTATCGTATTGCATGAGGATGATGTCACAATATTGATATTTTTTTGCACCCCTAGTTATCACATTTTCTCATGTTTCACACCTACTTAAAACCAGAAAAGCACGTCTTTTTCAAGATTTTCAAGAAAAAATATTTGCTTTTCTGGTTTTAAGTAAGTGTGTGTGGTGTGATGTTAGACCTCCCAGACTTCTGTTTCCTGTTTATGGAGTAGCTATTAATATTTAATCATCTAATTGAAGACAACTGAATGTGATCTTAAAGTAAGTTTTAGATTTTAGTCTACATGATATTTAATGTGATACCATTTTACCAAGGCATTCTTCTTTTGTTTGCTGGTGGTAATAATAATGTGTTACTGGTAAAAATATATTTTTCACATATGATGGTAGATGCATAAACTATTCTTTTTTTTTTTTTTTTTTTTTTTTTTTTTTTACAGTTACTCTAATATTCATAAACATGATCTATCCCTGATGGATTATGTGCAGTAAAGCTGCAGTTATATATGTGTTGTGTCAGAGTTTGACTCTTGTTTGGTTATTTGTTTCTGTACTGTTGTTAGGATGGTACTGACTTACTGAGCCTTTTTTGTGAGTTTCTAAAAAGCTTCACAGTATGAAGGTGATCTGAATGAGTACTGTGTGTGTAATGTCATGATGCTCTATGATGCTTTTTGGAAAGCCAGCCCTGGTTGTTGCATGGATTCTGGGCTGGAGAGGTGTTGATTGGGCGGTTTGGTCTAATTATTAGAGAAACTATAAGAGAGGCATCAGTCGTCTGGAGAAGCACAAAAGACGTTTTGCTGAACAGCGGAAACAGCGACGTGTGCAGGGAGCTGTGAAAATCAGCGTGGAGGGAAACCGCATGCCCCTGTAGCTCACACAGCGGCCTGCAGGGGGCAGTAAGTGGCACTGTGCTGCATGATGCACCGTGTGCTGCTTGGCCCTCTGACTGAAGCTAACCACAGTTCACACTAGTAAAGTTTCCTTCTAAATGCATTTGAGATACAGGTGTGTGATTGGCTGTGGGAATGAGAATGAAGTGTTGAAAATATCTGCTGCATTCTAACACCTGACACCGGCCTCTGTAGTAATCAGAATAAGCACCACTGTAACCTAGCGTGTTACTTATCCATGCTAATGCTAATGTGACTGTGGAAGTGATGTATCTTTGTGTGTTCACACACACAGACACGTTTAAGAATAGTGGAAAGTTTGTAGGGTTGGAAACCTGGCATGTCTTGTAGTAAAACTGCTTTTAACTCTGAACAATAAAATAAAAAGTCATTATCAGTTTTATTGATCCATTCATCACAATTTTATCATGAAAAACAGCACCTCGTAAATAGAAATGGTACATGTGATTTTGTCATTTATGTTCTGGGTCTGATCTTTTCTTCCTCCTCTGTTTATTTCACACTCAGGGTCCTGTGAGGAAAAGCTTATCGCGTGTCGATAAACAGATGCGACGTTTTGCGGACATCAGGCGCCAAACGAAGCCTGGTCATGCTGTTAAGATCAGTGTTGAGGGCAACCGCATGCCTCTCTGATCCTTGGCCTGGAACTCATTTTGTTTTTTTTTGTTTTTTGTTTTTCTATAATGGATGTGAATGTATAATACAGGAATAAGAAGTCGAGCTTTTCAGGGAGAATGGAGCCGCGAACTGTAATATAGTCAATACATCTTTATCATCCAATGTGTCTGAGCGGCCGAAGTCTACCCTGTGATGGTGCGGATGTAACTTTGATAATAAAGTTCCCAATTTTCTTGCTTTTACTTTATTTTTCTCTGTGTCTTCTTTCACACATCTTTATATCAAACGAAGTTAATTCCATTTTTCATTTAGATTTTTTCAAGAAAGTGTACTTCAGAGTGCTTTATAGATGTACACAATAAAATGGAGACAAGAACAAGAAAACAAAAGTTGGATTCTATGTAAATAAAAACAAATGGTTTAATAATCTCATAAACCATTTTTTTATTCACAGAATTAGAAAATCATATCAAATGAAAGAAGCACTACTGAAAAACTTTAATGGCAGTAACGCATACTTAAAAATAAGTGGCACTAAAGAGAATCAGCTGGAGGAACATTTTGCAGCTAATTCAAGTCAAATTTTACATGTTAGTTACTTGGCAACAGGTATGATTTGCCATGATTTGAAAATGATTTGGGTATAAAAGGTAGAGTCAAAAGCAGCAGTTCACAAATCTATAAAAGCTATCCAAGTTGTAAATAATTTCCCTTTAACATAAAATTTAAATGACTTGTCTTAATTTACAACATATGGAATCCTATGTAATTGGCATCATGCACATGTGGCCGTCTGTTCCCTTTTAACAAAAGGAAGCAAAAATTAAACAAGTGCATGGGACGGACTGGTCTGTGGCATAAACACATTCAACTCTGCAGATCGGGTTCATCCTATCCTTGTCATTTTCTGATTCCTTTCATGTGTTGAGGTAAATGTTTGAGGTTGGGGCCACCATCATCACGTGACATAAAAATACTCAGTCCTATTTAAAGAGGTTGTTCACAGGACTATTTTTTTCCACCGCAGAACAATACTGTAGTGAACTTGAGGTATCCAAGTCCACTACGAAGTACTGACTCGACAGAAGGGTTGGATGCAAATTGGACAGCATCCAATATCCTTTATTCACAGAGCCTTTAAAAAGGCTAAAAGGACGCTCCAGCACAGTGCACGGCCCCATCCAGTGGGAGGCGAGCTTGGACGACACCCCCTTCTTTGTAACGGGGTTGTACATCCAAACTCGCCAAACTTGTGCATTTTGGGACGTCCTTCGATTTGACTATTTTTATTACAGACACATGTAAATCAGTCTAAAAATGACACCCAAAGAAGGTTTCATGTAAAGCATTTCATGTTTTTCTTAAAAATGAATTTTAAAAATTGTAATGAAATTAGGATCAGTCAAAAATTCACCCATTTTCTTTTTAATAAGCTTTTTATTCTTCATGGAATCATCGCAAAGCATCAAAATACAATCCATGGAATATGTTCCTCTCCAAATGGGGCCTGAAATTAACCTTGACTTTTTCACAAAAATTGCAAAAATACAAAAGGCTATACCCTTACGTTTTTGTGCATTTTGGGACGTCCTCAGATGTAACAATTTTTATTACAGACACATGTAAATCAGTCTAAAAATGCCTCCCAAAAAAGGTTTCTTGTAAAGCATTTCATGTTTTTCTTAAAAATGAATTTTGAAAATTGTTATGAAATGAGAATTGGTCAAAAATTCACCCATTTTCTATTTAATAAGCTGTTTATTCTTCAAGGAATCATCGCAAAGCATCAAAATACAATCCATGGAATATGTTCCTCTCCAAATGGGGCCTGAAATTGAACCTTTTTTTTTCACCAAAATTGCAAAAATACAAAAGGTTATACCCTTACGTTTTTGTCTATTTTGGGACGTCCTCAGATTTAATAATTTTTATTACAGACACATGTAAATCAGTCTAAAAATGACTCCAAAAGAAGGTTTCTTGTAAAGTATTTCATGTTTTTCTTAAAAATTAATTTTGAAAATTGTCACAAAATTAGAATTGGTCAAAAATTCACCCATTTTCTATTTAATAAGCTATTTGTTCTTCATGGAATCATTGCAAAGCATAAAAATACAGTCCATGGAATATGTTCCTCACCAAATGGGGCCTGAATTGAACCTTGACTTTTTTACCAAAATTGCAAAAATACAAAAGGCTATACCCTTACGTTTTTGTGCATTTTGGGACGTCCTCAGATTTAATAATTTTTATTACAGACACATGTAAATCAGTCTAATAAGGTCTCCCAAAGAAGGTTTCTTGCAAAGCATTTCATGTTTTTCTAAAAAATGAATTTTGAAAATTGTCATGAAATGAAAATTGGTCAAAAATTCACCCATTTTCTATTTAATAAGCTATTTATTCTTCATAGAATAATAGCAAAGCATCAAAATACAATCCATGAAATATGTTCCTCTCCAAATGGGGCCTGAAATTGAACCTTGACTTTTTCACCAAAATTGCAAAAATACAAAAGGTTATACCCTTACGTTTTTGTCTATTTTGGGACGTTCTTCAATTTGATTATTTTTATTACAGACACATGTAAATCAGTCTAAAAATGCCTCCAAAAGAAGGTTTCTTGTAAAGCATTTCATGTTTTTCTTAAAAATTAATTTTGAAAATTGTCATGAAATGAGAATTGGTCAAAAATTCACCCATTTTCTATTTAATAAGCTATTTATTCTTCATGGAATCATCGCAAAGCATCAAAATACAATCCA
>JBBIGC010022778.1:0-12588 GCA_037576955.1 Lepidarchus adonis | reverse complement strand
GGACCAAGGCCAGGAAGATCGTGAAGGACCTCAGTCACCCCAGCAATGGACTGTTCTCTCTGTTGCGGTCAGGAAAGTGAGTCCGCTCCCTGAAGGCCAACACAGAGAGACTGAGGCGATACAGTCTCTCAATCAGGTCTAAACATCTCTCATTGCACATCCACAGTTATGGACATTTTACAGGACTAGACATCTCAGTATATTTGCACAATGCATAGAACTGGACACTCCTGCACAGTTGCACATACCCCGGACTTTCATGGTACATTGCACATTTGCACTCCACACACACACACACGCATGTGTGCACACTTCCCAGGCACCCATCATTATTATTCCATTAAAATTCACTTAAATCTATCCATCTATCTTTAGATAAGGTTTTTATATTGGATAAGGTTTTATATTTCTTATATATTTCTTTTTAGAAGTTTTTCAATATTTTTGCTCTATTTCTTGTTAAGTGTTTTACATCTTTAAAATTGTCTTTAAATTGTGTTTTATATCTTTAAGGTCATGGGTGGTCGTCAAAGCATTTCACTACATATCGTACTGTGCACGACTGTATGTGACAAATAAAATTTGAATTTGAGGGGGTTAATTACCTATACGCACCATAGATGTACATATTGTGTCAAAAAGTGTGTAGAAAAACACATTTGTTATGCAGATTTCTGCTAGTGCCACCGTTTCCAACAACTGAACGATGCAGGGCAATACTTTGATACCACAGCTATGAGCCTTATGTATGTCAGTATAGTGCCCTCCACTTTTTTTTCTAACCTAGTATTCCTGGCGTCTCTGGGTTCAAAACAGCCTGTGATCTACACCTATATTGGCACCATTTTATTTCCCCCTTGATTAATCTGGACTAGCACTGAACAATTTTGAGAAAATCTCATTGCAATTTTGTAAAACTGTTTTTTAATACAACGGGATTCTTAGTTTTCAAACAATATTGATCAGAAAGAAAACGTTTTGGTTTTTTTTTAAGTGATGTGCCAGAGCACCAGTTTACAAGCTCTGCAGGGCCTCATTCAACAGTAATTTCTTCTGACATTCTGACATTCTAAAATGTGCTTTTATTTGAGATTCCTGCAAAATGGGGCATCTGATGGTGTAGCACAGCGGTGCAGTGGTTAGCGTAGTTGTTTCACATCAAGAAGGTTTAGTCCCTAGTTTGCCCACGTGTCTTTGTGCGGAGTGTACAAGCTCTCCCAATGTTTGTGTGGGTTTCCTCCCTTTCACTGTCCAACAGCTTGTGGTTTAGGTTGACTGGCTACTCTAAACTGCCCACAGGTGTGAAGGAGTGTGAATGGTTGGCCTCCTGTCCAGGGTGAACCCTCCCTTATGCCCACAGTCAGGTCCAACTTCCTAATAAACCCAAAATGGATGGAATCATTAAACCCAGGCATGGCTAAAGATCCTCGCATCACTCACCCCCTTCTCCATGTTCATGGCATTATCTCATAATACGAAGCATTTCTTCAAATTGTTTGGCCTAATATGTGAAGCATAAAAGCACTTTGCTTAGAGTCTTACAGATTGGAGAGTGATTTTGACGACTATCCAGTGTATGGTAAAGCTGTTGATAGACTTCGAACAATCGCTACTGTTAAGCCAGAACTAGATGGGTCAAGACTTGAGAGTTTCTCTTCACTTCTGCCACCAATGGTTTGCACAAAAATTCTGTCAAGCTGCTTTGTGATAATGCAAGTAGTAAAAAGCGCTATAGAAATAAAACCGAATGCATCATCGTCACTGATCATAAAGAACCTCCAGACAGCTTCCCCATAGCAAACATTTTTTGGTAGTAATGGCCTCAACAGAGCTTCAGTGTGCCGAATTAACTATAGCGTATTCAGTGTGGTATCGGTTGTAGGTATTGGAGAGCATCTTATTGGCTCAAGATGTTATATTGTTACTATGCAATAAAAAAATTTTTTTTTAAAAAACTTATGAGATGTATATTACTATTATTTCATAGAATTCAGTAAAACAAGAAGGACCATTAAAAGCAAAAAATGACATGAAATGTTGATCATATAAAAAGTCTTGTTTGAGTGAAATTGTTCAAATAGAACATGACGGCTCATTGAGAAGAACTCCAAAAGCCACTGAAATTGACTAAGAAAATCTTATAAGTAAAATAAGTAAAATCATAAGACAACCTACCTTTTGGGGGTTTCTTTGCTCATAAATTGGTCATTTCAACATAGACACAACCACAAGTAAAACAAGTAATAGAACAGTAACGTAATGTAATTCTATTGATCGTAGATTCCTAAAGAACCTGTCTTTGTGTGAACAAGCAAGCAGCAGTTGGACTGATATGCCAGGTTAATGTTCTACCTCTCATTGACACTGAAATACATTAAACAGCAGGTTATACATTAAACAGCAAGACTCAGCGTGCAGGTCATATGTAAAATGAGAAGCTTTATTTTAAAAAGCATTGTGAATATAAGAGCAGAAAAAATGATGGGACTTACTTTGAAGCATCTAGATTCATTGCTGTTCAAAGCTTTTTTCACTCTTCTAATGGTTCCTTTGTTAATACAGTTCTAATGTAAAAGCAGGAACAAGCCAATTACACAATGAAGGCTACTGATTTTTTATTTAATTTTTTTGCCTTGACCCTCATTTTGTAACCCATTGGAAATGTAGAGAAACCTTTTCTCATCCTTTTCACATAAGACTTCAACAAAATAAATTTGCTCAAAATGTTGTTGCAATAAGACTCCTGAGGGGGAAAAATGCTAAACAAAAGGCTCATTAGTCACAACTATTTCTATGTACAGAACTTTAACATTAGATTACCGTGATCTCGTATGTAAAAATGTGTCCCTTAATGACATTTTTTAAAAAACCCAAAAAATGATTGACAGCGGTGGTTATTTATACTCAAAAATTATAAATAGCATTTTGGAAATGGGTAGTTTCTTGATGTTAGCATCTGTTTCTATTTTTTTTCCCTTGTACCTCCCACCACCCATAACAAAATATTATGGTTTAGTTTGATCTTATACCTCCACCTGTTACAAGTGTTTAAGTTTTGTCTTGGACCCCCACCCTTTTTGTAAGGGTTCATCTCAGCTCACTTATCATTTGATTGTCCACCCGCATCAAAAAAAACCTGCCATTTTTGGTTTGTGTCCTTACCCGACCCTCATCAACAAAACTCTTATTGATAACCACAACCTACCCTACCCCCAAACCCTCCTTTGCCCTAAATTTGGTTTCTTGTCTCTGCACAGCCCTGGTGTACATGGCCAAAGGGGTCGTTTTATAATTAAGTGTGTTCTATATGAAACTTGAAGTGCAACGATTGTGGTGTGATGATGCAAACGTTGTAGCTGATGTTCAGACGTTTCATGCTCTCAGCTTAAATCCAAGCCTACAACAAATCTGACCTACAACAAAGTGAAGGATACAGTACAGCACCCATAAACTCCGTTTAAAATCAAGTGAGTCCAGTTTGTCAATTCATATTTATGCGCAGTCAAATACGAAAATCACAGATCAGTACAAATAGAGAATTTAGAGATGGCAATGCTCATCTATTAGACAAGATTGCATTTATTTAAAAGATTTATTTTAAACCAAGGGTGCTGATAATATTACTATAAACCTTCTGGATCCAAAAGGACCTTCAGGACTCTTCAGGATCCAAAAGGACCTTCAGGACTCTTCAGGATCCAAAAGAATCTTGAAAAGGTCTCCAGCTTCCAAAAGTATCTTCATGGATTTCTTCTTGCCAAAGTATCATCAACAGCTTCCAAAAGGATCTTTGATCATCTTCAGCTACCAAAACCATTTTCAAAAGTCTTCAGCTTCCCAAAGGAACTTTGAGAATCTTTAGCTTCCAGAAGGGGCTTTCATGTGGTTTATATATGTAGCAAAAATGAAAATCCAGACCCTGCAATTGCTGTGAAATGAAAGAACTTGACAGCTTGTAGTACAACCAAGCTCTATTAATTCAAATCGAGAATCTTGACTGGTCTGATCCACATCATCTACAGCAAAGAACATTGCACAATTACACAAACATAAAAACATGAGACAGTGAGAGAAACAGCATCCAAATTACATATTAAAGTCACTCTATGAAAGACAAAGGCTTGTCAGTCACCAAGCTTGGCACGTTGTTGCGAAGACATGACTACAGGGATAAAAGGGTCTTCAAATTATTCGCCCCTATCTTTGCTGCAGGAGGCTTTTCAAAAGGGTGGGGGCCATCATGTAGAATTTGTGATGCCTGCCAGCAGTGCATATAACATTTCCATAAAAGTGCTGAGCTTTACACCATTACACCACAACATGTAGCAAACCACACGTTAATTTTGTGTAAAGTCAATATGATTAGAACATTCATGGGTGTTAATCAGTAGGAATATGCCGAGTCCAATCCGACAAATTTATTATTGCGTATCTGATTCTGCTCCGGAATCTGATTATTGTATTTTCCCAGAAAACAGTTTCACAGCACCCACTTCAGGAACATTAAATGTATTAATATCCGATGTATATGCTCGAAATCGTCCCGGAAAATGACACGCTCTACGTTTAGTACCGCATGCTTTAAATTAAACAAGTTGATCTATAGTGTAGTGAGGCTAAACAGACACCAGGCAAACATCAGAATTCCATCTAACGTAGCTTTACTCTAGACAAGTGACAAATATTCTCTTTTACAGTCAAGACCAAATGCATCTAAAGACAAATATATAAAATATTCCACTGCTATCGGGGGCGAATTCATAAAAAAGTTCAACTGTAGCCCCCTTTTGACCACACAAGCACAAAGGTGTTCTAGATTAACCAAATGTGATTTAGCGTTTGAACCCATTAAAAACACAAACTCAAGATAGAAGTATTAAAGATCAAGAAATGGGAAGCAGGTTTAAAATACAGGTACATCACCAAAAATTAGAATATATAAAAGGAGGAACAACCAAGTATTGAATGCATATGAATCAACATACTTTTCAGAAGCCTGACATTTCTGTTTAAAATATCATATTTTTTATTGATCTTATGTCATTCTAGTTTTCTGAGACAGTGAATTTTGGGTTTTCTTATCTGTAAACCATAATCATCAAAATTCCAAGAAATAAAGACTTGGCCTAATTTACTCTGTGTAATGAATCTACTATATAATATATTCTGAACGGAATGTCAAGAAATATTGAAATTTTTTCACAATATTCTAATTTTTTTTATATGTAACTGTATATACAGTTAAACCTCGTTAGCTCGGCTCTATTAGTCTGGGCCCTACATTTGAGGAGAGGCAGAGTTGGTGAGCTGAGGGGTATCACTCTTTGATAGTAATGTAGCACTTGCATTGTGTTGAACTACTTTGTAGCTCCAACATCAGCTCTGTCGTGTCTGAACTAATGCTTGATTGTTCCTGTACCTTAAAGTCATTTTGGACAAAAGCATCAGCCAGATGAATGAATGCAGAACACAGGATGACTTATGAAGGCTTATGGGCTGATGATCTGCATGTATGGGGTTTCACTGAAATTCCCTCACTTACATGTAACTGAGCCAAGATCAGTAACTTCTCTGCTGTAGTGAACTCTGCGTTGGACAGTCCATGGAAACTTGAGCAACTGTGGGTGCTATCAGACAGTTCCTTGGGCAGCAGGTTCTACTTACAACTCACAAAACGTTCAATAAGACATAAGTACAGAATAAAATGTGTTAAGTCATTAATAACAATAAAACAGTTTTAAGCTCTTACTCAGCAGTGCACTGATTGGCTACTGTGGCATCACACGCACCATATGGCACAGGTATCAGATAAAGGTGCACTCATTTCTGTATCCAGAACTAATTCTAGACCTTGTTCTCATTTGCAATTTGTAAGCTTGTTTGAAGAAACAGCAAAGTAAATTTAACATCAGATGTGATCTTCAGTGAGAAACACATTGAAGCGTTTTTCTACTACTGCTGTTGAAAACACAGCTAAACCCATTAAAAGTGTAATCATACCAGAGTTACAGAGCCGGAAATCTGACTTCGGGGCACATTTAACTCTGGTTTTCCTTGTCGGACATGGGGGAAACCCAAGGTCCCAGTTGCCATCGAATGCAGCATTACTCTCACTGGGCTGGTAGAAGGACATAATGCTACTTAAACTTTAACAAAAACGCTCCAGAAATCTGCATTTTGCTCTTTTTTCCCTTTTCTAAGATCCTTTTATGACACAAGAAGGAAAATAATCGATCCACTGTAACTATGTAAGTCTATGAAAACCGATAAAGTCTTAGATATTCACATGTAATCCCAATACATTCTAGACAAACTCGACATAATAAACGAGGATAGATAATACAGTTGCATAAAGATCGTCTCCCAGGTTCTACTTTTCTCGTTTACGATGCAATTATATTTAGTAAAAGTATTTCACGTTTTGTGCTGCAGACAAATGTAGCTGCGTATGTCATACAATACGTTGGTACGCTACCAGGAAGTACGCATCTCACCAGCAACCAACAGACTTCAGTTGTCTCTATGCTAGAGTGTGTACAGAATACGCAAGTCTCAACATACAATAAGTTACAATGGGGTCACTGGAATACAATTTCTATCCTAAGTTGGGGACTCCATTTACCACCAATATTCATTGTGGAAATCCCAACACACTCTAGGGTTAGCATTTAACCCTGGGCTTCAATACGAAATTCGCCTAAAGTAATGTCTTCTTAAAACAAACCCATGAATATTCTGACTTTTCCTTTAACATATATATCTGGAATTTGTGCAAAACATTTGCGCACAACGACTGTTAATTGCATTTTCTCCAATTCTACAATGGTGTAATATCATAGACATTGTCACAAAACAGTTTTACAGAATCCGGGGCCAAGTCCCTAATGTGTGACAGAAGTGGGATGAGAAACCTCGGGAGGATCTAAGTCTCAGAGGCCTTAGCTCCAGCTTCCCCGTAACCCGAATTGTATAGGCAGTTGGAAATTAATTTTTTTTTTATTATTGTCCAAAGCATTTCACAGTCTTTTAAAAGAAAATCGAAAGAACTAAAATGTACGACCTCCAATAACTATAACTAATAAAGTCTCAAAGTGCCAGGTATGTACTTATTTATAACTTATTACAGCTAAATCACCAAACCTGGTAGCTTCATCTCATGCTACTTTGGACCACACAGATCCTAACAGCCCAACATACACAGTGCAAGCTTCTCCAGTTTGTCCATGTTGATTATTACATACCACACGTCATGGCGCACGAGCGAGGTCAGCACACTGTAAAGTCAGTCATTGGTTATGTTTAGGAAGGTCAACAGCACGTTTTACGTGAGGGATCCCCGCGTGTTCAGACCCCAGGCGTCACCAACAGATCCCCGCGTGATCGAACCACAGGCGTCACCAACAGATCCCCGCGTGATCGAACCACAGGGATACGCATCGACTACCTATCAATGCCCAGCCTTACAGATCAGAGCAGTGGCGGTTCCACACCAAATTTACCACACATATGAGGACAAAAAAGACAACAGCATCTTTTAGCCCAGTTTAAATGAAATAATGTGTGCTCCAATAATTTAAAAATAATGATTAGCATGATTAGTTTCTTGTTTTAAGTCATATTTCTCTGTGGAGGTTGTGTGATGAGGTGTGTTCGCAATTACAATTATTTTTTTTACTTTCGCTCAATCTGATGTTGGACCTCTAAGAAGAACACATTTAAGAAAAACCTTAGGAAGATACTGAATGATACGGAAGAGGATTAGGGCCATCATGAAAATATTGTTTGAGTTCTTATTTTAATCAGAATTCTAAGAAATTTAGGACAGAATTCTGAGAATAAAGTCAGAATTCTAAGAAAAAAGTCAGAATTCTGAAATTAAAGCCAGAGTTCTAAGATAAAAGTCAGAATTCTGATATTAAAGTAAGAATTCTAAAAAAAAGTCAGAGTTCTGAGATTAAAGTCAGAATTCTAAGAAAAAAGTCAGAATTCTGAAATTAAAGTCAGAATTTTAAGAAAAAAGTCAGAATTCTGAGATTAAAGTCAGAGTTCCGAGATTAATGTAAGTATTCTAAGAAAAGGGTCAGAGTTCTGAGATTAAAATCATAATTCTAAGATAAAAGTCAGAATTCTGAGATTAAAGTCAGAGTTCTGAGATTAAAGTAAGAATTCTAAGAAAAAAGTCAGAGTTCTGAGATTAAATCAGAATTCTGAGATTAAAGTCAGAGTTCTGATACTAAAGCCAGACTTCTGAGATTAAAATCAGAATTCTAAGAAAAAAGTCAGAGTTCTGAGATTAAATCAGAATTCTGAGATTAAAGTCAGAGTTCTGATACTAAAGCCAGACTTCTGAGATTAAAATCAGAATTCTAAGAAAAAAGTCAGAGTTCTGAGATTAAAGTCAGAATTCTAAGAAAAAAGGCAGAGTTCTGATACTAAAGTCAGAATCCTGGAATTAAAGTCAGAGTTCTGATACTAAAGTCAGAATATAGGGATTAAAGTCAGAGTTCTGAGATTAAAGTCAGAACTTAAATAGTATTTTCATGGTGGCCCTAATCCTCTTCCGTAGAATGAGGCCCACTACTTCCAAAACAAACTTTTCAATGCATGGTTCTTCGAGAAACATTTCTGTGAAGAGACTTTTGAAAGTTTAAAGGACCTCCAGATAATGTAAAGTTTCTAAAAGTTTCCATTTTTTTAAATTAGAAACTTTTCATTTTAGACGGAAACCTAAAAACAGTTACAAATATCTTCTGTTCATTACTACGCAGTACAGATGAGACCAACACATAAACAGACCACAACCATGAATCCATGTTCTCCAATCAGAAGCCAAGTGAAAGTCTAATCCAGGGGTGTCAAACTCCAGTACAGTTTGGAAGTTTCCCTCCTCAAACACACTCACTCAGCCTGGTAATTAACAGGTGATTTGAACCAGGTGTGACTGAGCAGGGAAATCGTCAAACTGTGCAGGACATCAGCCCCCAGGACCAGAGTTCAACACCAAAACTGGCAGAGTTGGAGATGGGGTCTGTGGCTGTGTCTCAATAGTTAATTTAGACTTCCTTTCCTATCGTAGATGTTGACTAGTTTAGTAGTCAGGTCCAAATGCAAGTCAGCTTTGCCGGTATAGTGTTAGCAAGGTCATGGGCTACAGACATATAGTCAAACGATACACGGAGGAGATATCGGCACAAAAACTGATGGTAAACACTTGAGCCATGTCTTCAATTTAGGTCAAACATTATATTCTTTCAAAAACTGAGGAAACAAACATGTCTATGATGTTGTTGGTTGCTGTTATAGGATTCAAGCAGGTGTGAGAGCTAAAACAACAGTAAAACATACAAACATTTTTACCATTAATTGTTTTAGTTGAGTAATAGATATTAACATATATTTCACACTGTTGCAGTTTTACAATGACTCAGTATGAAAATATATAAATGGCGCTCTTGAAGGCCTAACCAGTTGGAAAGTGGCTTAGTTATATCTTAAATTCTATGAAAAACTTTGGATAATTTTCTATTGTACATATCAATATTCCAACCAAACTAAATCAATAAAATAAGAACAGTAACTTTTAACTTTTAAAAAATTACAGACAAGACTTTTTGACTTAGCACAAATTATTGGAGCCCCACCACTGCTGTAATGGTCAGGAGTTAATGCTTGGATAAAAATAACATATAAAAAAAACAGTCCAAGTTCAAGCACATATCTCCAACACAGGAAAACAACAAATCTGGCTAAACCAGCAAATAAGTCAGAAGTGATTCACCATGAGGAACTAAGTCTCTGAAATGGGTTAAAAAGTTGAATTAGAAAGTTGGAGGTGTCTATAAAAAAGAACCTGCAGTGCTAATAAGATTTCCAAGGTGTAGACATTGACCTTTTATAAATACCATTTGAAATTAACAATGCCCTCCAAATTTCTCTGTTTTGACTAAACTGGTTGTGCCTACTACAGATTCTCAGGGGATTATTCCTAACATTCTGTACAGCCTTTCTTACAAAGAACAAAAAGGTAGGATATGTATAGACAGACGAGGTAGCAAAATGGTTCTAGGTCCTCGGGTGAACCTTTTGTGGAGTCCTTTAAAAGGTTCTTCACATTTGCACCTGCCATTATGAAAAAAGTAGCTCCATCAAACCAATGAGAGGTCTTATAGGGAATAAAAAATCTATGATGTTGCTTCAAAGAACCAACTTTGGCACAATGCAGATGCTTAGTTTAGTGTTCATTTGAGAAGATTTCATGTTGTGAGGACTTCCACCCGATCACCAACATGGAGAACCTTGTTTGGCCCAGTATCTTACCACTGGAAACCTCTTAAGGTCTGGAGTATTCTCCACATTCTTCCTTCAAAACTATATATAGTCACTGAGTTTCCCAGGGTTCCATAACTTGGTATTTTCAGCTTGTACACGCCCCCAGGTTCCAGCATCGAGGTGGTGTCAAGACAGACTGAGTGTGGCACTTAATTAAGGACTCTCCCCATGACCTTTTTCAAAGGCCTTGTGACAGGTCAAACCGCATCATGGAGAATTTCCCACAGGCCTCTTTCAAGTGCAGTTGCTGCTTTGATGTGCACTTATGGTGCCAGGGAGATGAGATTGGCATTCCATGTTGGGAGATACTTCTGGTATTTGGTGATTTTTGATTGGGCAGTGGCGAACTACTTAAACAGTGACAATGGTTGGAATAAGCTTGAAAGAACCATTTTCTTGAGCCTAGAGCGTCGAGGTTTTCTGGGGCAGGTCAATCCAGAGGGATCTTTTTCTGGGCCTTGTGCTCTCGTTCTCTGTTCGTAACCTCTTTCTGCTTCTCTTTTTAGTTCTGTTGTAGTGAAACAACTTGAACGGCGTATAAATAAAAGGCTGCTCTTTTCCATAACTCTGGAAAAACAGAAAAATCCCAGTAATGTCATCACAGCAATTTACCTGGACCCGAAATCCATACATTACTGGGAAGTGTGGCCAGATTTCTTGACGTTTATATCTACCAGTGATTGACAGCAAGGGTAGCCTGAAGGCTTAAACAAAGATCAGCCATAAAATGAAGACAACCTGTCTAATATTGCATAGGCTCCCCCCATGCGAATGGAACAAATTCAGTAGCTCTATCAAACATGGGATCAGACCGGAGTTGTCCTTCCCTGGATCACTTTTGATAGCTACTAACAACTGCATGTCAACTTCAAGAACTGACTGTTCACTTGCTGCTTAATATATCCCACCCTTCTGACAGGTGTCACCGTAATGAAATAATTAGTTATTGTTGTAACTTGATGTTATTTACTTCACCATTCAGTGATGTTAATGTTGATTGGGGTAGACAGTCAATGTCAGGGCTTGATGGCTTGATGTCAATGTCCATTGACCACAGGTTTGCTGGTAAATTGTAAGGATTACTGTTGAGCCCAACTGCTTTAACTCTTAAGAACCCAGACCTATTTCTACTTTCATGAAAATTTTGGGGGTTGTAAATTATATCAAATGGATCACATATAACACATTTCTGAAGATTTTTTTGTAATAGCGCTACCCACTGGCACAGATCTGAAATGTCACATATACATCACATTGGGCATACAAGGTACATTTATTTTATATTTAGAAATGAAATCTATAAATTATTCTTGCTTTTAAAAACAGATTTTTATTTTTATTTTCACATTCTTAACATGGATAATAATGATGGCATGTCTTGGTTTACTTTAAGAAGCTACTTGGAAAAAAAATCACCCAAATATTGGAGGTATAATTGAAAATGTTATAAAAAAAATCTTATCATTACAGAGGTGTAATGAACCACAAACATAAACACTTAAAAATGGTACCAAAATAGAACAGAATATAACATAAAGTGAATAACCTGCTCCAAAGGCTGTTTTTCATTTTAGAAGTTTACCTTTGGCAATGGTAACCTTTGAAGCAATTTCTGTCCTCTGTAAAACAAAGACGTACATCACATTTTTCACAGAGGGTGGTGGTTGCATTCACCTTACAATTTTTGCACCGACCTCACTTATCACATTTTACAGGCCAATGTCCAACCTCATCAGTGCAGACATCCTCTGGAACTCCAACACGAACTCTCTTGGGTGGTGGAGGTGGTGAGGAGATGCTCTGTGATGGACGCCCCCTATGTGATTTCCAAAGAATGAGGCTTGTGGCAACTTCTGCCTGGAAGCTCCTTTGTTTCAGTGGCTTTTGGACGCCAAGTAGCATTGCAGTCACGACAGTAAATCAGCCATGCGTTAACAACACTGAGCATGATGGTTTGACAAAACAGGTAGAGATACCACCTCCGTGACTTCATGTGGTACTTGTACCTTGCAATGCAGCCGTCAAGCAGGTCAATACCTCCATAAAAGTGTTGTACTCCTTCACAATATGTGGCCTTTTGACCTCAACAAATGCCCTGTCTGATTTACTCCAGCGATGGACTTTATCTTGAGGCTCAGTTGCACAATAGGAAGAGATGAGGGTAGCAGATTTGTTGTCATACCATTTCACAATAACCATGCTCTCCTCCTTATTCACCCTGGCATCAACAGATCCTCTGCCTCTCTGGGAAAGACTTTT
>JBBIGC010022730.1:0-12591 GCA_037576955.1 Lepidarchus adonis | reverse complement strand
GGGGGGTTGGGGGAGGGGGTTGGAGAGGCATACGATTTTAAATGTTTTTACGATTTTACAACACTGACAACAAAAGTGAGTACACCCCTAAATGAAAATGTCCAAATTAGCTAATTTCATTCCCCTGTGTCATGTGACGTGTGTTCCAACATGATAATGACCCCAAACTGTACCAGACCTAAACCCTCTTGAGCATCTGTGGGGCATCCTCAAACAAAAGGTGTAGGAGTGCAAGGTCTCTAACATCCACCAGCTCCATGATGTTGTCATGGAGAAATGGAAGAGGATTCCAATGGCAACCTGTGACATTCTAGTGAACTCCAAACTTGGGTATGTGTTGTGTTGAGGCAGTGCTGGAAAATAATGGTGGCCACACAAAATATTTACACTTGGGGCACAATTTGGACATTTTCACTTGTACTCACTTTTTAAGAATAAGCATGTATAAGTTAAGGGGCCTGAGGGGCCCCATAGGAGGCTTGAGCAGCACAGTGTCTATTTCTGGCCACACAGTTCAAAAGCCGTAAGTCCTGTGACCATATAAATCATACATGTCAACACAGGACAAGTTTTTCTCCGTTTTGATGTACAATTTGTAAATGAAAGATAAAAATTGATTAAAGGAGACAAGCAAACACACAAAAAAGTTGATTAAAAAAACTGAGGGCAAAAGCTAGAGTAGAGTAACGTCACTCACGCTAGAGGCTGCATTACAGGCTGGCCATTAAAATGAACTGAGAAATTTTCAGATTTCTAAACTCAATAAAAAACCTACACTGCTCTAATTCAAAAAGTATAGAAAGTATAAAGAAGTTGTTTTACAGGGACAACACTGAAAGTGTCTAGCCTCATTTAAAGTTTGACAAAGTATGGCGAAACAGCATGAGGTTGTTTGGAGGCATGTTGCTGAAAAACTGCCATTTTTTGACCAAAATAAGGAATTTTTTAATAACTAAAAATATTTAATATTTCCCCTAGAAAAGTAATAGCACACCTCCCAGGAATAAATAATAAAATAAAAAAAACAGGTCCTATGTTAAGTCTATGGCAGGTGAAGAGTTTGGAGAAGGCACATAATGATACATTCTTTAAGTGTTTTATTACAATGAGAATTGGTAAATATGACTTATAAAATCATATGAAAACCAACTGGGCTTTTTATTTTACAGTATTTAAAATGGATACATATTAAACATTTTACATAAATCATCACTTATACAAGTTTACAAGTTTAGCATGTACATAAAATAATTTACAACTATGAACAAGAGGACACTCACCAAAAGGTAAGTACACAAGAAAAAAGCTACCAAAAGGCAACTTTAGCTAGCAAGTTATGAAATGGAACATGTATCATTTGACAGAATCTTAGAGAATGTGTAAATATTCATGGTTAGAATTCCATTTCTCCCAAAAGACTCAGCTGGTGTATCTGAAAAGGAAAGGAAAAATAAACACATTAAATGTGAAAAGGGAAAATACAGAGGACCCTTAGAAAATCTAGATCATAATACATAAAGGGAACATGAGTAATCAACCTTAAACCAGTACTGTTCTCTAAAAGCTGCAAACACTTCTTTCTTTACAACTATCCATATTAACTACCATGAAGAAATAGGTTTTTTGTTTCTAAATAAAAAGAACATGAACTTGAAACAAAGCAAAATTTCACCTGTAATAAACACAGGAAATCGGACAGAGGCATTCTGGATCTGGAGACGAACTAGACAGCGAAGGTAGTCTGGTCTGTCTCGTGAAATGATGTCACACTCATGATAAGGCAGGACCTCCACTATACCAGCTTCTTGGCAACAGTCTATGAAATTCTTTCTCATCTGTGCCTCAGGGCTGCTCCTGATGGCAGTTTGACAAAAAAAAATCAAAGAGATTAGTAGGGATGAACCGATACCGATATCTGGTATCGGCGTCAATACCACATTTTCTAAAGTACTCATACTCGTTAAAAGTCCCCCGATACCACGGTCTGAGAAATGTCTTTGTTTGAGCGGCATGTAAGGGGTTAATCACAGGCCCCAGCTGCAGCTCAGAGCGGGGAGAAGGTGAGGTGAGACATGTCAGCCGTGTGGAACTATTTCAAAGTGAATGAAGATGACAAAACGAAGGCGGACTGCAAATTGTGCTCCGCGAAAATGTCCATAGGAGGCTCAAAAGGTAGAGCATTTAAGTAATTTAATCAAGCACCTAAAATCCCAAAACGACAACGAGTAAAAAGAGTTTACCCACGCTTCTAAACCAACACAACACAAAAAAACTCTGCCATTCACTTTTTCTAAATAAGCACCATTAAGTAAGTCGTCTTAGACTTGATGTTAATACCTACCTCAGTTGCATTTAATTTAATTTTTTAAATAATTATTTATTCTGTAATATGTTGCATACAAAATGCTTTTCATTTTAAATAAATGTTCTTAATTCCAAACTAGTCCCTTGTTTTTTGTTAAATTATATGACGTGCATATTGGTGCATCCCTAGAGATTAGACATTCACTGTCAAATGTTACTGTTACTGCACCACCACATGTATGAGGGTAAAGGATGTTCTTACTTCATATGCCTTTTTATTTCTACAAGCTTTTCCTTTATAGAATTGACATTCCTATTATAAAGAAGTGAATTAAATAGGAGTTTACCTTGCAACTTCCCGAACCTTGCGGCTGTCTCTGTAGTGCAAAAACCATTTCCACTTCCCTTTTTTGTCGAGTTCTTCCATAATGCCCACAACCTTTTTCATGTTTTCTTTTGAAAGTACAAAGAGAACAAAATTACATAAAGTACTTTAAGAATTTAAGTAAAAAATACAAATAATTAATTCTCTGTACTTAAACACCACTACCTAAAGTCAGTTTTTCCAGAGCGATATCATCAAATACCACAAAGCCTCCTTTGGCAAAAAGTTCCTGGTGAGTGAGGTTCACAACATCATCAGGCTGGTCTATGCCTGCAAACAGGACTGTAGGCGACCTCTTCAGATCGAGCAAATGTGGAACCTGAGAAAGCATTATATTAATGGTGTATCTGCATTTCGGCAAATTTATGCACTTCTGCAAATTTAGAAAATATTTAGTGACTTGCTTTACAAATGTGCTCTGAAATATCCTCGTTTCTTAGTATAATAAGAAGAGGAGTTTGGTCGTCTTCAATGTCAAACTGAAAAGGTTCTACTGCTGTGTGTCCCTCTTCCTCCAACAGGTTCTGGAAATCAGAACAATATCTGAGTTAGCTTATGACACTATATCTGACCTGCAAATACAATTACTCATCCATATTTTTCTTACCTTTGTTTCCTTGAAAAAGGGGTCTGCAAATGTGACCAGGATGTAGAATCTGTACTTAATCTTGCATGCTTGCCTCACAATAGAGTTCAAATCATTATGGAGATGATTAAACATATCCTTTTTGAGATGGCCACAAAATGCAGACTGTTTGCTACTTGAGGCAGTCTCAACATGCAACATTCTTTTATTCTTGTCTTGCTGATGAGGGATGGTCTTGCCAGTACAAACATCATTCATTACTGTGTTGTAAGACTTTGCACATTCTTTTGTTATGTCTGAAATCTTGGAGCAAGCAGTCCCATGGCTTCTTTCACAGAAAAGGCTTTGGAGATGCAAAGGTTTACAACAATGTATGGTCTCTCTCATTCCTTTTGTTGCAGACATGTCCACATTTACCTTAAACTTGGTAAGAGCTGGCCATGTCTCATCGAATTGAACAGAACTTTCTTGCTCATCAAGTTTTGAAAACTGAATGGACATAGGAGGTTCACCTAGGTTGACATTACGTCTGTGCTGTGATTTAGGCCTGTGTGTCCCCTTGCAGTTTTTGAGCATCTGAGTCATCTTCTCTGAGAAAATTAGATGCTCCTGTTCCATTAAAGACTGTGTGTAATCAGATTTTGATCGACGTTTTTCCCAGTTATGGAAAGAATCTTCAACAGTTGGGCTTACACCACGTGAGCTTGCTGACTGCTTGAGAGTGGAAGGGTTTTCATATATGACTTTATTCCCTTTCTTGTCAAACACAGTGATGATAGAAGATGGTGGAACATGTGCAAATTTATTCTGCTCCATGCTTGTAGGAAATACTCCATCTCTCCTGAAATACCTATGCCAGTCAAAAGACTGCTTGCTTTCTTCTTTAGGCTGAAATGGGCTGGAAGTGATTGTCCTTAATGTTTCAGTTTCATCTGCACCACAGGAAATTGTCTTCTTTATGGTGTACTCTGTATCTGCATCTAAGTCTTCTGGATCCCACTCATCTTGACAGTAGGTTCTCCTGGATTTCTTTCTACTGTAACAAATACCATCAGAATCATTGTATTCAGATAAACTGAAATCTGATTGATGCCTGAAAGGAAAGCCCTTATCATTTGCCTCCACAGTGGGTATGGAATCTGCATAGTGAAACTGTTGTTCCCAGTCAGGGATATCAGAGTCAAAAGCTGATGGCTTTCTTGGCATTTGTGCAACTTCTCTGTGAATAAAAGAACTGTTTCTAAGAGGACCCTCAAAGTCCTCATCATATACAGAAGGCTCCCTGAGTTTCTGAGGTCTCTTTCTTTTTAAGTTAGATCCATGCATCCATGACTGCTCTTCATACTGCTCAGACAAATGACCATCCTTTTGAGTTTGATCTATTGGCGAGTGGGTGGCTTTATGGTCAATATTAGGACAGTTTGGTTTGAGGATATGTTCACCGATTAATGATGAATTGCTTTCATCAGTCGTGTTCACTGTGGTGTCATACTTCCTAACAGACTGGCCAGTACCATGGGGCAAGGATTGCTTTCTGTGACCTAGAGAGTCCGAATCTTGTCTCTCTGAACTGGCAGGTGGACACAGAGGTCTGTCAGGTGACAAACCTGTAATGTATAGACTCCTATTTACAGGGTAGAGCTCCGTTTTAAAACTGCAATTGTCCTGCAAATTCTCACAAGCCTCATTGGCATATGGCAGTTCATCCTGAGTAGGGGTGGAGCTTCTACTGTTGAGATCACAATCTGTATCTATTTGCAGAGCCGGTGGCGTCATATCCCGACCGTCAAAACCACAAGGTATCGTAGAGGTTATATCAACATGCATCTCACAAGCCTTGGGAGATATGAATTTCTGGACTGTGCCTTTCTCCTGAGATTGAAGGTCTTCACTTGCAGAACCCATTTCTTTAAGTGTTGCACTTGAAATTGTTAAATCTTCAGCTTCTTTGGTTGAGTTACAGGGAGTACCCTCATTTATGCTCTGTAGTACTGGAACAGTAACCACAGCACAGGCATCACTTGATATTTCGTTAGGATTAGCTGGACTGTTCACTGGACTCTCATCCTGAGCCACAGGTGAATTACGAAGTGTTGTGTTTTCATTGTTATTCTCTGTTGTGACGCAAGAGGTGCCAACTGCAGGTACTGGCTTGACTTCCTGTGCAGTTGAGCTCACATGATCTGCAGATGAATTTGTGTTCATCTCTGTTGATGTCCCATCACTAATGTGCCTCTCATTACTGCTTAGTACAGATGTTCTGTTCCTACAATCACCTTCAGTGAGCTTTACAGTGTCAGGACAACTGATTTGTTCAACAACAGCCTCACTTCCAGAGACATTTACTTCATTTACCTTCCCTTGAATCTCTTCTCCTGAATCAATCTCATCACAGATTTTCACACCTGCGTCTATGCAGTCTTTTTCCAAAGCAGACACATAACACTCTTCAACCTTTCGTGGCTCCAGTATGTCCATTTCCCTGTTGGTATCTTCACAAATGAACTGTGCTTGTTCTTTTTGTTCACTTTGATGGCTTTTACTTATGTCTTTGCATGAATTTTCCTCTTCCTCATCTGCATTAATGAGCTCATAAACGGCATTGTCCTCTGTATTATCATGATGCTCAGTCACAGATGTATATACTCTGACATCAATCTTAGGCCTAGCTTCCTGCACTGTTTTATCATTAACATCCTGTATGTTTACAGGTGTGCCACCTCCAATACCATATTCAGATTTAGCATCATCTTGTGCACCATCTTTTATATCTTGTACAAGTCTGCCATCCGTGACATTGTGCTTCGGATTACCCACATCCTCTGCAGTGTCCTTTATATTACATACATCCTGAGGGGTCTCATTTTCCATGTCATGCACAGATAAATCACCTCTGACCTCAGACACAGGTCTAATGCTCCAATTTGTGTTATCAGCATATATTTGCTCAGCTGTATCACTTGGTTCATGTATAGGTTCATTATCACTCACAGACTTGACTTCCTCATTTGCCTCATCATTCACATCCATAGGCATGTCATTTATGTTGTTATGCAGAGGTATTCCATTTCTGTCTCCAGAGAGAATTCCACCATCTTCAACATGAGAGAGAGATTTAATGTTTTCCTTTGTAATCTCGTTCTCATTTTCAACACCCGGAGATGTGTCACCTCTAGCATAATTACTTCCCATTTTTGAGTCTTCATCACGAACAACCTCAGAATTGCTTCCTTCCAATGTTTTAAATGGACTCTCCTCTTTGTCATTACCAGAATGAACATATACCTTTGCATCACTTTTTCCAGAAAGTGCTGCTACCTCGTTATCTTTGGATACACTCTCGCTGCAATTTGATACAGGTGCTCCATCCTCACCTTTGTCTTCACACCTCAATGAATTGAGGATAATTTCCCTTTGAGGGACTTGTTCAGGCATCCTTGGGAGAATGACAGGCCTAATATGTCCTACAACCTGGTGAAATACAACAATAGCTTTTGGACCAAAACGTGTCCCTGTGCCAAAGTCTTGTTTCTCCAGACATTTGATCCCCAGCATTGGTGGTATATCTTTCCTGCAAACAATAACTTTCTTTTGTGTTTTGGTGTGTTTATCTTCATCTATGTGCATATTTGATGCCTGTTCACACAAATGACTGTATGCACTGTTATTCGCCAAGACTTCTGAGTAAGAGCTTTCAATGACAGTATCGTTCTCTATGTCGCTGTAACTATCATTGTCAGTAAGTGAACCTTTGTCAACAAGATCCACAGTGGCTCTGTAATCCTGTAATATAGAAAAAATTATATGTTAATCAACTGTAAAATCTGTATTTACAGTAACCACTAAATACAGTATACAATAAGCATGACGGAGTAAAGTCCTGTCTTGTACTGTTGTTTCCAATAAATGGATAGTGTCAAATGTTACACAATTTAAACAAAAATAAAAAGCTCAGAGAATAAAGATAATGGCATATTGACTGTAATGTTGAATCTCTGATAATGTTGTTACATCAAGTGGTCACAGTAGTGATTGAAAGTTTGTGAATGTTCTATATTTCTATATGAATGTACCTAAAACATTTGGAACATTAAAACAAGTCCTAAAAGCAGATGAAGAAAAACAGGGTCATGTATTTACTGGGGGAGATCCAGTAACATATTTGTTAAGTAAGTGAATTGAGCTCTAAGAATTTGGTGAGATGCTCTTGTGCAGCAATAACGTATGTATACGAAACGTACGTAACGTGCAACAAAACCTATGTGGTAACTGTTGAGAAGTCCTATACATTGACCTCCTTAAAGAACAGCTTCAACTCGATGAGCTTCCTCAAATTAACCCACTTGTTATAGGTCTTTCCACAAAATTACAGAACATTCAAATATTATTTGTTAAGAGTTCCTTGTGTGTAAAGATTGTTGTCTTGTTGCATAATCCACCATTTCTTAAGACAGATTTCTTAACATTTTCAGAATTCTCTGTTGAAGTTCAAAATTAATTGTTCCATAAATGAAGACAAGCTGTCAAGACACAGATGCAGCAACACAAGCTCCATTTTTGGAACACATCCACCACCATGTTTCACATATGGCATGTTTTTTTTGCTGGAACCTCAGAAATGAAGTTGATGCCCTATGACCATGTTTAACTTTTCTAAGAGTGCTTGACCAACAAGATTACTCCCAGAGCAAGGCTTTTAGAAGTCTGTGAGATCACACAGGAACCCAGGGTAATTAAAATGCTTCTCTCACACTGGCTAATGTTTATGCTCATCCACCATAATACAAATAGCACACAAATATCATAATGTGGTGCAATGCAGGGTGGAAAGGAGAAAGCCACCAGTTTCCAAAAAGAACATTTACCCTAATCTACAGTTTGCCAAAGATCACTGCCAACACAGAACTTTTTAGTGAAACATAATGTCTGGCAACATTCTAATAGACCAGTGGAAAAACGTTCTATAAGGATGTTATCCCATTATTGAAAAATGCTAGTTTTGCTGTATGTGAATCTGGACAGCCTGCAATCACACTGAATTCTGAATTATATTAGTGAAATTTAAAGGAAGTGTCAGTGACCTGGATGATGTAGCAAGACAACAAGCCCTTCACACAGTCAATTTTTTTGTAATGGCTAATCAACCCAAAAATGTTGTTTAAGGGCCTAAAATGAGTAGCTCATTTGAGAACACTCACCAACAGTGCAGAGCTGAAGCTGTTCTGTAATGCCTTGATTTTAATACATGCTTTTAGCAAAGATTACAAGTTGCTGACACTGTGGCAATCTCTATAGTATTTACACTAGGTGACTTGTGTACCTGTGCTCAGGCGTCTTGCGTACAACTGAGTGACCTCTGTGTTCACACTACAAGATTTCTCACTTATAGAGTCTCAAATCATGTCATGAGGTCACCAATCTACATCTTGTCATGGTTCCAAGATCACATCGGCGCAGCTTTTTCTCCCCTTTCAATAGAGTACTGGTTTGACCCCCAAATCCCTGTATGGCTGTAGTTATTCCACTGCAAACCATACACCCAGCCCCACCAAACCACCAAATGGTACAAATTCTGAATCTGACCTTGATCATAACTGATGTTAAAAATTCTACATCAATATTTTGGTACTTTTCTTTAAAGAAGAAAACATTTTCACTGAATGTGGTTATTTTCTGGTTAATGTGTGCAGCCAAAAAAACAAAGTGTAGAGTATTTCTAGAAATCTTACCATATCACTTGACTCTGGAAGATTGGAAGATTGGTATGAACTAGGTAGAGCCATCGCTTTACTTTCTGCAGTGTGCTCCTTTCTGGAACTTGTGTGAGAATTGTCTGTGGGATTCTCCCCACTCCCTTCTTTTGAAACAGTGCAGAGATCTGAAGACTTGGTTGCTTTGACTGAAAGGTCAAGGACATCAGATGTAGGATGTAATGAACTAGTTTTGTCCTCCTTGAAACCAACATCCAAGAGTGGTGGAGAAGCCTGGACATTGTCTTTTCTGTCCAGAAAGGAACTGTTGTTGTCTAAGTGAAAGAACCGGGATGTTGGTTTGCTGTAAAACAGACCTATCCACATATGGAATATGAGATGGACTTGCTCATAGGTGTCTTCAATGCTGAAATCCCACTTGCTGAGAAAATTAAGAAAACACATTTACAGTTGGTCATATACATTATGATACATTATGCAGTACATTTAAATTGTGTAACTTACATTTTATGCTTTACTCTCTACTGTAAAGTCATATGCATAATATGCAAATAATATTTGAACAACATATTGGCCAAATAGCATAAAACCAGCTACTCAACTTACCAATTGGAAACCTCATTTTTATTAAGGTTAAAAAAATTCCAATTCTAAAATGCAATCAAAACCTGTTATACGTCAATTTAATATGGGCATAATTTAATATATATTATATATCTCAATTTAACTGACAAAAAATAAAGTATACTGAACAATTTTATTTTACTGTGCTCTTTGAGCCTTCAGATGGCACTGCCTAAAAATGTCTTGCTGCTATGACATATATTCACATGGGCCTCAAAGTACCAAATAACAGTTAAAACATATACATGGCGTCCTCGATTTACGACATACTCGACTTATGAAAATTCGTGGTTACTTCACTTTTTTAATGCACATATTTACATTACATCATATATGGTAGCAGAATGCAGTTGAACACCTACTAAATGCTCTACTGTAATAGTGAGCGCCATAAGATGAGCACAGGGAGAGAGAGTCGCTGTGCTCTGCTAATTCACTTTGCGCTGTTTTTCGCTGGTTTTGCTGAGATGTTTATGTTTTATTCACCGTTAGTGTTGAGTAAGAGTTCATGTGTGTTGGTGGGTGAGATGGGGGTTAATAGTGCACTGTGCTAAGGCACCATCAGTGTGGTTTTGCCACAAGTCACCTCTCCAATGCGTTTACTGCTGTGGTGTATGTTGAAGCATTGAAAAGAGCATTTCTATTTATAGCAATGTTTTCTAAATGCTTTACTGTTATATGAGAGCATTCATGCATGTTGCCGGCTGTTAATAAAGTACAGTGCTGTTCAATAAAGCATCTACAGCATCATTACATGAATGAGTTTCGGATTATATTGAAATTCAAGTTACATCACACTCAGAGGAATGGAACATAATGAAACAATTGGAAAATAATGGCCATTGATTTCTCAATGACAAAAATGGCTATCGAGACTGTGCAAAACAGGCAAAAAGCCTGCATCACAGCTTTATTAAAGGAAAGGGTGAAGCAACACAGTGGTAACAATCCTCTGCCCCAACATTTGAGTGCTTTGTAGAAACCAAATGTTAAACTTGTGTTGATTTACAAAATACAATTAAGTTGGTCAGTAAAGCTATTGAAAATATTTTAACAGTTAAGTAAAGGTTCATGTTAAATAACTTTTATTGCATTTTGTAAAATTCTGGAAATGGGGTTTGTAATTCTGACTGTCCTTATCCAGGAGTTAAAATCAGTAGCGAATATTAAAAGTTAAGATGTATTTGTTTACAAAGCATCCAAAAAGTATTCAGAGCCTTCCACTTTTTCCACTATATCCTGTGTAACAACCTTATTCCTAAATAGATTAAATTCATCCTGATACCTCTAAATTCTTAAAAAAAAGTTGTGTACACCTAAAAATGACAAAGTGAAAAAAGCAAGAAACTTTTGCAAATGTATTACAAATAAAAAAACAAAAATAAAACATTCACACATTGTATTCACAGCATTTGCAATGCTCCTCAAAAGTGAGCTCAGGTACATCATGTTTGTACTGATCCTCCTTCAGATGTTTCTACAACTTGATTGCAGTCCACTTGTGGTAAATTCAGTTGATTGGTCATGAACTGAAAGGCACACACCTTTCTATAAAAGGTCCCATAGGAGCCAGTGCATGTCAGAGAACAAACCAAGGCAAGACAGAATCATATTGACGCATAGATCTGGTGAAGGTTATAGAAAAATCATTGCAGCAACGAAGATCCCAATGAGCACAGTTGCCTCCATCATCAGTAAACAATTTGGAACCACCAGGACTCTCGCTAGAGCTGGACGTCCATCCACTCTGAGCGATCAAGGTAGAAGGGAGTCAGGGAGGTGACCAAGAACTTGATGATAATCTGCTTTACAGTGCTCTGGACCACAGACTGGGGCAAAGGTTCATCTTCTAGCAGTGAGGTTTTGCAAAGAAGAATGGGGAAAGCTGCCCAAAATAGCTGTGCCAAGCTTTTGGCATCATACTCAAAAAGACTGCTGCCAAGGGTGCTTCAACAAAATATCAAGGAAACGATGTGAATACTTACAGTATGTAAATGTTTTATCATTTTTAATTTTTAATACTTTTGCTAAAGTTTCAAACAACCATTTTTCACTTTGTCATTATGGGGTATTGTGTGTATAGAATTTAGAGGTAAAATATTAATTTTATCTATTTGGGAATAAGGCTGTAACATAGTATATTGTGGGAAAAGTGGAGCACTGTGAATACTAAACAGATGCAATGCATGTGTGAAAAGATGTTTATAAGTATTCTTATATTTACAATACATTACAAGTGCTAACTGGAACTTTAAGAAGAGGACTACTGATCTGGCATTGTCTGGGATGGGACCCTTTATTTCAGTCTTGGAAAAGTTTTATAATTACATTCAAGGTACCTGTGAGGGCCCACCTTTGTGGTAGCACGTTGAGGAATCCCCATTTTGCTGGGACATAAGCCTTTACAGCTAAAAGTTTAGGGTTAGGGTTAACACACTGAGTATGTTATAATTATTTTATTTATGAACATTTTTGTTTTGGTTTGTTAAATAATTTGTTATTTATAATATTTAATTTATCTGTCATCAGGAATAGAGAAAAGCAGTGAAGGTGAGACAAAAACAAAGTTGAGCTCAGTCACAGATGAGTTACAGAGAGTGGATCTGAGGATTTTGGAGCTTTTGGACTTGAGGACCATCCTGTAAGGCAGGTGCTTGGTAGGTGCGGATTGTCCTCTTAGGCCAGATAGCAAACTCTCAGGACACAAACACACAATCAATGTCTCAATCATTGGATATTAAACCCCTTGTACCACCATGGCACAGTTTACCAACGACCAAAATTTCTCCACAAACCTTTCTTTAATAATTTATACTTTCAACAATGTGTACAGTGTGAACTTAATGTATGTAACTGACCTGTTAAGATTCTTGGCTACTGGCACCTACATTTCCCTCAAGGTTAATAATACACACACACACACACACACACACACACACACACACACACACACACACACACACACACACACACACACACAC
>JBBIGC010022701.1:0-12593 GCA_037576955.1 Lepidarchus adonis | reverse complement strand
CACACACACACACACACACACACACACACACACACACACACACACACACACACACACACACACACACACACACCCTTCCATGATACCCATTGTAGGCACTCTCAACAGTGGACAGAAGTCTGAATGGGACTCTGACCAGTTTCCTAGGCAGCCTCATATGTGGCAAGATGAAACATTCTGTTCATTCAGACACATTTCTCTCTTATACAGCAAGACCTATTGTTTGGGAGTTGCTTTAACCCAGCCATTTAGTCATAATAATTTGGCTCTTAAAAGGTGCCATTATGACAAAATAATCAATGCTTTTCACTTCACCCATCAATCATTTTAAGTGTATATTTGCCTATTTAGCCTACAGTTTACTCCACCCTTTCACATTTTCCTTATGAAGAAAGTTTAATGGAAATCAAAGAGATCAAAAATAAAAATATAATTTTAAAGGTAAAATAATTTTTTTTTTGCAAAAAATCAAAATTATTGAATATGTCAAGTACCACACAAATATTTTAAGCAGACTTCTGGCAAAATATTTAAATATAAAAAAATATAGCACAACCATTTGTTAAGTAGACATTTTTCAATGTGTGTAAAGGCCAGATTAATCCACAGTGTTTAACACCAACCTCTAAGTGTCCAAGGATGCAATAGTTCTGTGGTCCATTAAGGCCACATGTGGATGAGGCAGAGAGCTGGGTTGCACGGCCCACCATTAGATCACCCAGGTTAGGGTGGCATGAGCCACTCTCACAGCTTTCCTGAAGGTGAGCAGGAACCAGAAACACTAAGAGAGAAAGAAAAATACATTCTGTTGTAGAATTGATGGAATGAGTCAACCTCTCTCTGCCTCATACATTTTTCAATACTGTCTTGCTGAAGGAGCTACATGCGCTAGACATTGTGATAATCACAGATACAGCCGAAAGAAAGAAAAACAGGTATATTTGATCACAGTTCATGTGTTAGTAGTTAATTTATCAGATTGTATTCTGGCAGTTAATTCATACCTTTAAATATAAACAATTCTCAAATTCGGAAATGGGCGAGTGCTAGCAAGAAGCCAAAAAATAAACATGCTAATGCTAGTTCAACAAGTGATCACATGTTCATGTTGATGAGGCATCTAGATGTAATTTCTCATGTCAGAGCAAACAGGAGCAGACTTACTAAAGAGTAGAAGTGCAGTTATCTCCTCTTGGGCCATTGCTGCTCTGAAAACCATGGGCTGAAAAAGACGTATAAAGAAAACATGAACAACTGGAATCAGAATATGAACTAAATAAAGCTGTGCTGTGCTATTTTTGTAACTATGTCAAAACATTAAAACTCTATTTTAAACTATGCATACATCTGAAAACAGTAGCTAATATTATATTGCATTTCATGAATAGAAATAAGACAAATGATAGAATCTCATTAACATGAATTAGAGGTTAAGATTGGGTTTCTGTTCCCTCAGTTCAAAGTGCTTTACAAACATTACTCCACCAATTAAAAATGTGACTTTAATTATCTATATAAATATATTAAATGTGCATTTAATTATTAATTATAAAAGTGAAGAGTATTAATTACATGAATAACATTAATTCCAATGTTTCTTATAAAAGCAAACAGAACTGATGGTCTAATTAGTGGTAACACTGATCTCAACAGTTTAGAAGGCTAATAACTGAAAGAGGCGTCTCCATTCTACTGTCATTTAGGAATTTGTTGAAGGCCAATATCTATTTTCAGTCCTGAAAGATAAAGTTCCCCAGCGCATATCTTTCAGAACAGGAGAGATGTAAGTTCACCTGTTTAGGTTTAGGCCTTGTGGTGCATTCTGCAAAAGTTATAGCAGGAAGCCCAGTGAGGGGAACATTACGATCAATTACGCTTGAAACAAATGCATGAATGAGCTCATATGTTGTGCCCTGGGACAGAAAAGGCCTGACTTTAGCAACATTTTCACATTATGAAAAGCTAACGTCTGCATTTACATGTGGAATAAAAAGGTCAGAATCTAAATGTAAGTATTTGTATTGCTACTGATTTGCCCTCAGCTAAGATTTATACTTAAACAGTTTGTTTTTTATTATTACTTTGCTTCTATGTTTCTAATGGATGCAGTGATATTTCTTTTGTGTTTTTTGGTTTGTTTGTTTTTGCCAAATTGACTGGAATGTTTCCCAAAAGCCTGTGGCCTTGAGCCATCCAATTCCAACGTGTGCAGCCCTGTGAGTTATTTAGGCGAGAAGCATCAGCAACCTTCAGATGAAAGGAGTGATACAAAGGTTTGAAAAGTCTGCTTTGCACATATTGAAGAAGCTAAAAAAAAAGGTCGATGCTGGATGGCTTGGGAGGGCAAAAACACAAAAGCTGAGAAAGTCTTTTATTCAGCCTGACAACACATACCTGCATCATTATAAACTGTGACAAGCCTGAAGACACATTTCTTCCCAAGAATGAGTTCTGTTATGCACATAGATACAACCACATGAACAGAAACCTACTGATCAAAATCCACTTATGACTACAACACATCCATAAAATGTGCATGCATGTCTATGGGCAATGTACACAAACACATTGATAAAGTTACACCCTTAACTGCCCATTATTATGTGAGAAGACTTGTAATTTCATATTTTCAAAGAGTAAGACTTTAGAGATGAACAGTCCATCATGGGATTACCATAATATAGACGACAGCTAACTATATACAGTTAACGTTTTGCAGTATACATGTTGTAGGTGTCCAAATGGAATCATACATTTTCTCTTTTATTTTTATTCATGAACACAGCAGCACTTTACCTTCAACATGATGAATGGAAAGGAATGTTTTTACACTGCCATTTTGGAAATATAATTTTGCTATGACAGTGATTAAATACTAATATATGGTTTTACTATAAAATGATTTTTGCTAGTCTTCTTCAGTTCTGGTCCTTGAGGGCCAAACACACCCACTAAACCTGGGTATTAACACAAGCTGAATCAGACATGTTTGGGCAGGGAAATCATCAAACTGTGTTGGACACCAGCCCCTCCAGCACCAGAACTTGGCAACTCTGGTTTATGCTAAATGATGCATGCTCAATTAGTCATCATTGGAGAACAACAGCTATATGCAAATCTACTAAAACAAGTTGTAATATTTAATGATAAAATATCGTAACATCATAACAGTTGTTGCCTGTATAATACATTGTGCTAACAGAAGCTGCACATGCTTATTTAATCACAATGTCAATGAGCTACATACTTGTCCGTAAAATTTCAAATGTCTGTGTTTTTGCGGCATGAAAAAAGGACTACAAAGCAGTATGCAGTTTTATACTTCTCCAGTGTTCTGCGGTATCAGAAACATATATGCTCCTGCATTATAAGACATTGAGTAAATGACATTACCAGTGAAACGCACCAAATGGTTAGCACACAACCTGACCACTCGCTTTCCTTTATTCTAGTGTTGTTCCTCAATTTTTTTTATAGGTAAACTGAACTTAGAAGCACATTGCAAAAACAAATTTGTACACCAAATTACCTGCTCAATTGAGAAATTTGCATGCATAATTTTGCAAGTGATGTAGAGTTTCACAGCTGGAGGGCACTTCTGATATTTAAAAAAAACCCTGTCAAACTGTCAAACATTAGAGTGTAATAATTTGCCTTTATAGGACCTCACAATGCAAGTCAGCAAGACACAAATTATAGCCAGAGCACGTTCTAAAGACAATACAGTATAACAGCAACTGCAAAATGGGCAATACACAACAGAAGTTGCTCCTGGAAGCGTTTACTAATGAACCATCAAACCCTACAACTATTATGAGAGATGACTGCACTCATGCACAAAAGACGACATGAAGAATAATGTATTGCACAGCACTGAGTATTAAATTTGAGCAAAGTTATCATAAAGCTCTGTCTGCTAATGGTGTGCAGTGGCAACAATAAACATAAGACGAGTATATATTCATAGCAAATCTTTGTCACTTACTTTGTAAAAAAAAAAGAGTTTCTGTTCAGGAGCAGAGTGAAGATTTCCATGCAGGAATGGAGGTGAGGTTCTAAAAAGATTTCATTTCCTAGCAAGCTCTCCCTCCCCAGAGTGTAGGTGTAGCGGGCAGCAGTGGATTGTGAAGTAACGACAGTGAAAGGTGAAGCATGTAAAGACACACCTGAACACCTAGAGTAGGTGAATGTGAGTGTGAGAGAGAGAAAGGAGGGAGAGGAGCCACAGGGCTCTCTGGTAAAAAGGATTATATTACATAGAGAGCTGATTTATGATTGTCATTCCGGAGTGTAAGGCACACAGAACAGGAGAAAGGATGGAGATATTGAGGCAGGATTCACTGTGGAACAAGCCCCAAGCCTTTTAACATTTTTTTGTTGCAGTAATAATGGTTAACAAGCATTCATTATATTATATTCATTTGGGGAGAAACTCATTTACCCATCAGAGCTGTGAAATATCTACTAAACCAGCTTTTGAATAAAGATTTAGTTGTTTGCAATAATATCAATCTATTCATTTTCCAAACCTTATCCATTCCACGCTGTAGGGAAGCTGGAGCCGATCCCTGCTGATTATTTGCCAGGGCAGAAAATACCCTGGACAGGAGGCCAACCCATCCCAGAGACAGATTTACATATTTACATATGCACACATGCAGACACGCACACACACACATATACAAGTCAATAAACGAGTAGTCAATTAACCTACACCACACCAGTGGACAGTAGGAGGAAACCTGATGAACATGGGTAGAGCTTGCAAACTCCACACCGAAAGACAGCAGGGATTGAACTCAGGACCTTATTGCTGCGGAAAAACTGTTAAATGTTTTTTAAAACGTATGGAAATAGATGTTCTATTTCAGTTTTCAGTGACCTAAATGGGCAAAACGGATGGGTGGTTGGATGGGTGACGCAAACATTTTTATTTATGACATATTTATTGTAACTTTTGTACCAAATATGGTTATTTACTGTAGTTAAACAGCCTAAATTACATCTTAAACTGAGTGTGCTTTCTGTTGCACTATTGTCCACTGAGAAACGTTGGCTCATCTTCACTATGAACACTGCTGATGATGACGATCAAAGCAACCATTGACCGTTGACCTAAATTACCAGTAGAAATTGGAAAAAAGTGTATAGTATAAAGGGTATAAGTTGATGGTTCCTACATTATCCTACAATCATATGCTTTGTACAGACGATGGAAATTATTGTTTTCTATCTGTCTGAACAGCAAACATTTCATATTCTTTGATAGTGCCTACAGATAAAGGTGTAATACTCTAACAATCCTATCATTACTTATCATCATTAAGTCTCAGCTACTACTAGTGGTAGCAGGTGCTGGTGCCGCACAGCCCCCTGGGAGTTCTGGTTTGTGTGTTTAGGACTGTGTTTTGGGGTTTGTTTGTTGTGTATGTGTCTGTGGGATTAAGTTGGGTTTTATGTGGTTAGTTAGGGAGTAAATGGCTGACCCATCTTCACCGGGTCAAGCAGACATTTAGGTGATTTTTGAGAGATCTGGGTTTGATGAGTCTGCTGTGTGTGCTACATCTGTTGGGGGTGCACAACGCTTTCAAGAGCTCTTTTCTGAGCTTAATTAAGTGAAGGGCTTCATCCCAATTCGAGTAAATGCTCTCTGGTGTGTCCTCCATCATTTACATCATTTTGTTTTTTCAAGCCGAAACTCGTCACATTATTATTAGTAGTAGCAGGAGCAGCAGTAGTATTTGATGCCAAATGTGGTAACTTTTGCAAATACATGGTGTAAACATGTATAGGTCTAAAATGTGAAAGAAACTAGACAAATTTACCCTGCATTTGCTCTGCAGCGCTTATACTAAAAGTGTTTGTACGCTCGAAAGCAAAAATAGCATACGCACAAAAAAGTGTACACACACAACTGCAAGCAAAATATCATTTTTAAATCGCAGTCTACCTGGTATTTTTCGCAAGTGTATTTGATGCATACTCCGCCCCCTATGTGCCCTTATTCAACCAAATACAGCAAATCACCTCATGCATTATTAAGTTCATACGCATCTGCTGGTAACAGCCAGTTTAAGAGTAACCCCGGGGTGGTCAGTGCCTGTCTTTGAGGTGTGAAAAAGTGTTTGCCCCCTTTCTAATTTCTTTCTTTTCATTTACGTATGTCACACTTAAATGTTTCAGATCATCAAACAAATGTAGATATTAGCCAGAGACAACACAAGTGATCTCGCAGCCCAGTGCCATTCTGAAGGTCCAGTGGTTTCCAGCTGGGGTTTTGATCATGGGGTCTACAAAAGAATGGCAGATCTCACACTGTGGCCTAACTGTGGAGCTGTGCTGCTGCGCATGATGAGCAACAGTGCTGGAGGGAGAACTAGGGTGAGCCAAGATGTCGATCTGGTAATTATTAAAATGCTTATAAACAAATGCATGTTATATCTGATTTCTTTTTCCTGACCTGTAACTATTATATACAAGCCCCATTTTTAATAGCAATGTATGATTTATTAACATTAGAAATCTTGAACTTTCAGATAAATACGTTATATAATACAAGTTATATAAAAAGTATTTTGTAGATATTTCTTTGTAAAGTAAAGTCATTATAGTTAGCAAACTAGTAGTAGCTATAGTTAGCAAAATTTTACACTGTTTCAAATATTCAACAATGAGTATCTGAGCTGGTGACAGTTTATGGGATCATGACTGGGTATTAAAGGATCATCCACCAAAGGGTCAGTATTTGCAAGCAAAGATGAGTCATGGATCATCACTTTGTGCCAAACGTCATCAAATAATTCTCAATTAGTTCAAAAAGAACAAGTGTCAATAAAAAATTGATATTCACTATGTAGGTACACTACAGTCCCAGCTGTAGTCAGAACTGCAGCATTCCACCAATAGGTGGAGGCTCCACATGAAGAGGTAGGCTTGGCCAAAGGAGTTCAAAAAGTCCCAATACCTCTCCAACTTCCTCCCTCTGCTGGACCTTCTGAGAGGAAGATTGCAGCTGTTAAGAGAGGCTCCTCAAAACACCAAGCCTCTCTTTCTGGCCAGACCTGCACAGGATCTCCACCATCCATCCAATAAGGCCTGTGCTGTTATGAGAGACATCAACTCTCCCTCTGCTGGACCTCCTGTGAGGAAATTCTATGCTGTTAATAGAGGCCTCACAATTTGACCGATCTTCAAATGAAGACACACAACTACAACATGAACTATAAGTGGTACATTACTATCTGGGATCATTCTCTAGGAAGTATTTAGGTAGAGATTTATTGTTTATGTCCAATGGACTTTGATGCTGAGGTGGGCATGGAACAGTGGAGTCTTGAGCTTCTTAAATTGTAGAGCAAGACTCTGTTCTAAAGTATGCTGGGCAGTTCATTACAGCAGTGAGAAATAACAAAGCTGAACAGTCTGGAGTGGTGTTCCACACAGGGATAGAATCTCCAAGCACTGTTAGTTCACTGATCTTAGTGTTTTGGGCCTGGATCATTGATCCCATGTACCTGGGAGCAAATCCATTGATGATCCTGTAGGCAAGCGTCCAGTACTTTAAATTTGATGTGTGCTGTGATGGAAATGCCAATGTAAGGAGCCAGACAGTAGCTTTACTTGAGCACATAGGATTTTCAACCAGCTGAGCTGCTACATTTTGAATCCTTTGCAGTGGTTTGATGCTGGTTGCAGGTAGACCAGTCATGGAGCGAGTTGCAGTTGTCCAGACGAGAGAGCACCAGTGTCTGGAGTAGGGTTGACTGCCGTATTCTGGAAGGTACAGCCTGATCTTGTGGAGAGTGAATCTGCAGGATCATAAAATTGCTCTGATGTGGTCCTTAAAGGTCAGCTGGTCATTGACAATCACCCCGACTCTTAGCCGTACTTGTCAGTGTATTGACCGAAGTTGTATGGAGATGTCGCTGAGTATTGTTGGGCTGCCAGGGAAGATAAGGAGCTCAGTCTTAAGACAGGCTGAAGCTGAAGGTGATGTTCCTATATCCATCATGCAATGTCTGAGGCATGCTGTGATTCTAGCATAGACCATGATTATACAATGGTAACAGAATGGATGACTCAGTGGCAAGGGAAGCGGTCAAGCACTGATCCCTGAAGGACACTGGTGGTCATCAGGAGAGGAGCCATTACTTCAACTCTACAGGCTCCCTCATACGACTTACCTCATAGGAAGCAGTAGAGCACCTTCTCAGTAATGCAGAGAGTAGAGAGGGTGGAAAGGAGGACTAATGTTACCCTGCTTTTATGTTCATGTCTTTGTTTAAAAAACAGAAAATTATCATATTATGTAAAACTGAATAAATGATATTGTGCACAGTCTAGATCTTATCTTTGAATGCAATCTCCCTCTTTTACGAACATGGCAGTAGGTGTGCTTATGAATAAATTACTAGTCAGAAGTCTCAGTGAAAACACATTGAAAGCTACAGAGGCGCAGAGAATGTTGGTTTGAAGAAATGGTAAAAATTGGAGAATGGTTATAACTTTGTGTGCATACTAAGCATTAAAGAAACAAAAGCTCAAAGAGATGACGCTATTGCAGCATTTACTCAATGGGGATGATATTGTAGAGTTTTCTACAGACAAAAATGTAATTTATTAACAGCACAGTAGACATGGCCTTAAACGAGGATAAAATTGTATATCTATATCTATATATATATGTTTTTTATTTATTTATTTTTACATTTTATTTATTTTTTTAACTTCTTAAAAAAGTTCTTTATAAGCACTGAAAGCTGTTAAAGTGCACAAAGCTTACCATGTTTAAAGCTTCCCAATACACAACAGCAAGAACACAAGTAGTTTCTAGTGAACCAGTGCAGCACCTTCAGTAACAAGACAATGATAAATTTAATTCATATTTAGATGTTATATCTTATTTATGACGACATAGTTGTGCAGTTGTTAGGACTGTTGCTGATGGTTGTCTGTCTGTTGTTGCCCTGTGATGGGTTGCCCTCCAGTCCAGGGTGTGCCCTGACTTGTGCTCATTGCCAGCTGAGATCAGCTTCACTTTGCCCACAACCTAAAATGAATAAATGCTTTGGAAAATAAAATATTTGTATTTTATTTAACTGTTACAATGAGCTACTGCTAGCTGGTAGCTCCTGCTCTTCCTACAACACAGCACTTTGTCAGATTTTCTCCTCACATCCTCAGTTGTTTTGTTTTATACTCACATCATTTACTTAGCATAGATTTGACTATCACTCTTTTATTCAATTATACCTTAAGTAACACTTCTTTGAGAACTAAACTCTTAGCTCTTAAAAACAAGTGACACATGCAAAAGTCTCCTGTAAATTTTCTACACATTTTGCTTGACATCATCTTTAGTCATGCTTTGCAAAACAAAAATTGCAAACTAACTTCTGGAGAGATCTACTGCTATGCATACAAATTAGTAACGGTTATTTGGAATCTTAGGAAAAGGCCTGTTTTTCGGTTTCCAGGACTCCGATTAAGCCGACCCGAGAATCTCCATTAAAATGCTACAGATGTTGTGAATTATCCCCATTCATACGTCAAAAGGTGTTCTTTTAGTAACTAAATAATTATTGTAATGCAAGTATGTTAATACCAAATTAACATTGCCTTATAAATTATTTATATTTGAATATCTTAATATGCAAATAAGCATTTAATGTTTGAGACACAGAAAATACTATTGCAAGGGAAATGTAATTAACATTTATTAAAATTTTACTGTGTTTATACTTACACCTGTAGATGCACTTATTACTGTGGCATATCTTCTTAAGCATGTACAGTACAGTATAAAATATTATATTAAAGTCAAATATCTAACCACTTCTGCAGGCTAATCAAAATCATGATCAGGTTTTCATTCCATGAGAAATATTAAACATTACAGACTTTGACCACTCACATTATTGAAGGTTATGTTGTTTTTGCATAAGATTTTATATACTTTGACTGATATTTTTAATTATATAAGGCACAAGAAATTTGACATAAAAATTGAGATGATTCACCAGTGATTGTTATAGTGAGATTTACAGCTGAATTGCCCTTAATGGTTGGACCTGGATGCCACAGATGTATTACTGTAGAGATGCTGCTCCAGAAAGGCCAGGGTTTTGTGCCAGGAGTCTTCCTGAGCTTGACTATGAGGCACTGTGTGTCCACCCCACAGAACAACCACTGTAAGAAAAATCCACAGTAACAATCAAGTGCTGCAATTTGTTCCTCATTCAAAAACATGTGCAAGGGGCATGGGATTCAACTGCTATTTGACTCACTCCATTATAAAAACCATGTCCAGTCAGCCTTTACTCTGATGAGCAGGGAAAAAAACAATGTAATATCACATATCACAAACATCAAACAAACAAACTCTGTTAGCGACAGATTCAGCACCTTTTCCTTCATTTGACCAGGCTGTCGTCGGGTACACTGAATAGCAAATTCAGTTGTTTACCATGCACTGCCACTTAAAACTAGCAGAAGTCACTTTACACTCTCATTTTATAATGATGTATGTAGCAGCCTGTTGCATTTGGGTTGCAATGACTGTACTGGCCTTATATATTGCACAGATACTTTATACTGTAAATGTAGGGCTGTCCCAAGTGATCATTTTAAAAATGATTCATCAAGTGACTTTTACAGTTTTTTGTTTATTTAATTATATTTAACAATTACTCTTTCAATTGTCAATTATTTTTCTATACATTAATATCAAAACATTTATTAATAACATTTCAATAGTCATTAAAACATTTCTTTAACACTGCTCTGTGAAGCACTTAATGAAGTATCTGAACCTTTTGAAATTTCATGGTTTTCTACATTAATTTGTCATAAAATGTTATATGAGACTTCATCTAAGTCAATGGTACTGACAAATAAAATGTCTCTAAATAAAAACACAAAACAGTTCTGATCTAGTCATGTTGTCATTGAAAATAACTATAAACAACTTATAATGCTAATGTTAAACATATGTGAACCCTCAAAAAAGCTAACTGGAGTCGGGCGTCAGCATACCTGGAGGCTTGTTAAGAAAATGACTTTGGAGGTGTGGACCAGAGCTACTTTGACTGATAAAAACCATTCAAACTAGCCAAGAAGAGCTTTTACAAGATTTACGATGATGAATGGTTGAGTTATATAAAGCTGGAAAGGGTCACAAAGTGATTCACCATTCTATAAATTTAGATTCAAGATTCAAGAGATTTTTATTGTCAATACAGCTGCAATCAATCACTCGCTGACTACTTAGATAATGCGTGAAGACCCCCTTAATGTGAAGAACTCTGTATGTAAAGACCTGCAAGTCTACCTGCACAAGTCCACCGAGCAAGTACAGTAAGACAATTCCATACTAATAAAGTGGGCAAAAGATTTTTGGCAGCCACCGATTCTTTTCCCATTTAAAAAGATGAGGTCTGTAATGTTCATCATAGGTTCACTTCAACTATGAGAGACAGAACGTAAAAAAACATTTTCAGGAATTTAAGAATTGAGAAGTTCACCTCAATACCTTGTTATATAACCTTGGTTGGTCAAACGTTTCCTGTAGGTCTTCACCAGGTTTGCACACACTGCAGATTGTATTTTGGCCTTCCATGATCTTCCATGCGGATCTTCTCAAGAGTTGTGATGTTTTGGGACTGTCGCTGGGCAACACAGACTTTCAACTGCCTCCGCAGATTCTGTATTGGATTGAGGTCCGGAGACTGGCTAGGACACTCCTGAACCTTAAAATGCTTTTTACGTAGCTACTCCTTCGTTGCCCGGATGGCAGGTTTGGAATCACTGTCATGTTGGAAGATCCAGCCATGTTTCATCTTCAATGCTCTCACTGATGGAATGAGGCTTTTGCCCAAAATCTCACAATACATGGCCCCATTCATCCTTTCCTTAATATGGACCAGTCGTCCTGTCCCCTTTGCAGAAAAGCAGCCCCAAAGCATAATGTTTCCACCCCCATGCTTCACAGTGGGTTTGGTGTTCTTGGGATGCAACTCCGCATTCTTCCCACTCAAAACATGGCGAATGGCATTTATGCCAAGTTCAAAAGTCTCATCTGACCACATGACATCCAGGTGGTCTCTGCCAAACTTTTGACAGGCTTTAGCAGGGGGACCTTTCAAGTGCTGCAGGATTTTAATCCATGACAAAGTAGTGTGTTACTATTAATTTTTGTTACTGTGGTCCCAGCTGGCTTTAGGTCAGAGCAGGGAAGAAGTAGCGATTCTGGGTCAAATTGGCAGTGAGTGTTTATTGTTTAAATATTGGCGGCGCTGTATCAATTATCATATTGTGTGAGCAAGGAAGACAATATATATTGCCATATTGATATTTTGTACTATGTACTATCAATCCATTCAAGTAATTAACTCCAGGCCCAGCCCACATTCTTTCCACCGCAGAACATGAAACATCAGTAACCTGGCAAAGTAATTCATTCCCACGGCTTCTCTTACCATTGCTATGCTGATGATACGCAATTGTACCTTTCTTTCACACCAGATGATAACACAGTGTCTTCCAGAATCACAGCATGCCTTGCAGACATCGCATGTTGGATGAAAGAACGCCAC
>JBBIGC010022692.1:0-12593 GCA_037576955.1 Lepidarchus adonis | reverse complement strand
GAGAGAGAGAGAGAGAGAGAGAGAGAGAGAGAGAGAGAGAGAGAGAGAGAGAGAGAGAGAGAGAGAGAGAACAGATTGCACCCAGTGATACATTCAATTTGTTAGAGGCAGCTTGTTTAAAATTCCTTTCTTGTATCTCTCAGCTACATCTGCAAAGAGACCACCAGGCCAAGTCAGACATGCTGGATGCTGGAGTTAAAAATTTGAGACTTGTATATTATTAGCTAATAATAATTAATATTTAAGCAGATCATAATAAATAATGTTTACAATAAACCACACCCTATTGTATGTCATTAAATTGTATTACAATTATTTAACAATACTGTCAGACAGCTTAGCAATAAAAGAGATGTCTTTCAAGTTTCATCTGAATTTCTTTATAGGTGCTAATCTGGGCCCAGCACCCAAGTATTAATTTCATCTTAAAGTGCTCAGTGTAATGCTCACTCTTACATGTAATAACAGTCTTTGTGTTGAGTTGCTTTAAGTGAAAGAAAATGATGACAACAATAAGAAGAGAACAAACTAATAAAGGTGAAAGTAAAGAGGGTGTTTAAAAATTGGATGGGCAATGTGACACTATGTCACAACTTGTATATTCAGTAAAGAACTCTGATCATCTGCATGCTTTATTACCAGGATAAAGTTAGTTCTGTTTAATTCAGTGTCATATGGTATATGAAATATGCATAATAATATTGTTATAGCTTGTTTCTGGATATGAGATATGAGATTTGTGTTTGTGTTTGGTTAACGCTGGCACCTCACAGCAAGAAGGTCCTGGGTTTGATTTCCCTGTGTTCCTCCTGTCCAAAGTCTTGCAGATTAGGTGGATTTTCTACTCTAAATTATCTGTCTGTCTCTTGCCCTGCGATGGGGTACTACTCTGCCTCAGCCCACAGTCAGCTGGTATTGGTTCCAGCTTCCCCACAACCTGAGAAGGATTAAGTGATTAGCCTTCATGAAGCTAGAACTACATCAACCTGGTCTGGAATTAAAGAACAACTGTGATGTTTTCATATGTGGGTTAAATACATTAAAATTAATTAAGTGAAGTACCAAATGATGTGCTACTGTGCTAAAAAAGATACTTTTGTACAATAGCTCAGCACAGACTTAATGTAATTAATGACTTAAAGTATCTTAAATCTTAAAAGTATCTTTTATGTGTGCTTATAGTTATGTAATCTGTGCCAGAATTTGTTCCAACGCTTTCTTTGTTGATTTAATTATAATATTTAGTGAGAGGCTAAAGACTATATGGTTAAAAGACTTGTGAATTGTAAAAATGAAACCGTGAAGATAAATCAGTAAATAAAATGAAATGATGGTGCAGATAAAAGCCCTTTGATCTAGAAAATAGAGGCCCTTTGCCCTGAAATAAAATGGAGCTTTAAAAGAGAGCCATTAGCATGGAAGAAGGCATTGTGATAGCATCACAGTTATGAATCCCTTGTTAGTGTCTGAAAGTGTGCATGAGTGCAACCAGTTGTATTAATATAACTGCACATGCTCTATAAAGTCATTGGGTTCACGGTTACACATAAAATGAAAACCAGACCCTTTAATTAATATCTAACTCTAAACAGCCTGTCTAATTAATCAGTCATTAACAAAGCTGCCGAGCTGTCCAAATGGATAACAACACTTTCAACACAGAAGTCAAGCACCCTTTAAAAACTCAAAAGTTTATAAATAGATATTGAAGGTAAGACCCCCCCAAAGTAATGTAGGTTCTGGTTTAATGGTTCTGAAATGATAATATAATATAATACAATCATTTGCTCCTGTATGCAACATTTTATCTTGTGATATAGTCAATACTTCCTATAGTCAATAAGACCTGACTGCTGTGAAATTAGCCAAAATTAACTGTCAAAGGCCACAGAGGTAAGCGTTTTGCTAGAATTATTGCTGTCGTTCTTAGTTTGGCTAAGCCTTGGAATTCCATCTACAGAGAAGATTATTCCAAGCTTAAGTCTTTCAAGAAATCAAAACATTCACAAACCTGTGGGAGACATGTTTGCTGCATTTTGTGACCATTGTATATAGAGCCAATTGTTATCACTGTGAGATCCTATTCAAGGTAATGCTAAAAAAGTTGGTGTAGACCCTTTACAGAGGTGGCAGGGCAAGAGTAACTGTGCCCATATATAAGAGAGGTAAATGTCAAAAAGGGGCACATACTTCATGTAGTTACACGCAAAAATGTTTGACTCCTTCTAAACTGCAATGCTCACCAACCAATAGGGATAAACATGTAACAAAATCAAAAGATATATACAGTCTTATGCAAAGGTTTAGGCACCCCTTGATTAATAACAGATTTTGGTGATTTTGTAATTAAAAAGATGTTAACACAGTCTATCTAGGACATGGAAAAAATACCCAATATTTTCAGCAAACATTGATGCGTAGTTACTTTTTATGCCATAAATTGAACAAAAATTAAAAAATAAAAACATTATTATGGCAATGTGCAAAGGTTTGGGCACCCTAAGAGTTCCATAGTCTCAGATTATTTTTACAAGGTTTCCAACCTTAATCAGCTTGTTAGATCTGATGCATGCTGTGTAAGACTCTGAAAATTAAAGTTGTTTATGCCCACAATGCGGGAGAAGGCTACAAGAAGATAGCAAAGCAGTTCAGGGGAACTGTGGAGGTCAAAATGAGATCTGGAAGACCAAGAAAACTTTCTGATAGAACTGCTCGTATGCTGGTCAGAAAGACAAATCAAAATCCCCATTTGACTGCAAAAAACACTGCAGGAAGATTTAGCAGACTCAGGAGTGGTGGTGCACTGCTCCACTGTCCTTTATGGAAGTGTCAGCAGAAGACAACCATACCTGCATCCCCATCATAAAATCCAACATCAGATGTATGCAACAGAACATTTACAGAAGCCTAATGCAAGTTCTGAGACTGATAAAGTTAAAATAGAACTCTTTGCCCACAATCAGCAAAAGCATGTTTGGACAAAAAAATTAGCAGCATTTCATGAAAAGAAGATTTTGCCAATCATTTAGCATGGCGGTGGATCCAGCATGCAATGGGGTTGTGTTGCAGCCAGTGCCACAGGAACTATTGCATGAGTGGATAGAAGAATGGATTCCACTAAATACCAGCAAATTCTCGAAGCAAACATCACAACATCTGTAAAAAGCTGAAGCTGAAAAGACGATGACTTCTACAACAGGACAATGATCCTAAATTTACTTCGAAGTCCACCACCTCTAGAGATGCAAGCTGAAAGTTTTGGAATGATCATCATAGTCCCCTGATTTAAACATCATTGAAATTTTGTGAGTAGATCTTAAAAGAGCTGTGCATGCAAAGAATATTACAGAACTAGAAACTTTTAGCTCTAAAAAGCATTTGCAAGCTGTTATATCTGCCATAAGAGGTGTTACTAAATACTGACTATGTAGACTGCCCAAACTTTTGCACATTGTCATAATAATGTTTTAATTTTTTGTTCAATTTATGGCATAAAAAGTAACAATGCATCAATGTTTGCTGAAAATATTGTGTATTTTTGTCCATGTCCTAGACAGACTGTTTTAACAACTTTTCAATTACAAAATCACCTAAATCTGTTATTTATTAAGAAGTGCCTAAACTTGTATGAGCTTCTCATTTATCTGTGAAATGACAGTTCCTCACAGATGTTGTATTAATGTTATTACTGTAATACATAAAGTAATGCGTGTGGGAACTGCTATATCACAGTTTACAGAAAGCTAATTTCTCACAAAACTGCTAAACTAACAATTGATATTCTTCAGTTCTTCAAAGATCAGCAAAGTTTGCTGTATTAGCTGAACCAGGTAAAGTATACATGGTTAAACCAAAGACTGTTCTTTTTACACTTTTAATACACTGTATTAATAAGTTTAATAAAATTATAAATAGGTTTTCTGAGACATGTTATTGGCATTAAAATACTATATATTTAAATGGGTTTTACTCAGAGTGGCCAATAAAATGATCCCGAAGACTATTCCAGATGAACTGTTCTCTATATAAATATAAGACATGCCGAAAAAATCATGCAGAATCGCTGCTGGAATAGAGTTATCAATCACAAGGCTGGAATAGAGTTACAGGTTGAGTTATAGGTTTAAGCACACAACACAGTGCAAACAGCAGCCAGGTGTATCAGCGTGGGTGTAGAGAAACAGTTTGTCGCATATGAGCCACACTGTCTACTTCACGGACCAAGTCTGGAATCTGAAAAGCAAATGTAGTGTGTTCTCCTGTGGAAGCTTTTGACTGATCAGAACTGAGTCTTTTTTATTTTGTTTTGTTTGTTTTATTTATAATTAACCAAAGATTTAAATTCTTAAATTTTTAATTGTGTTCTCCTGTAACACATTTGACTTGTTTGTATATGATTTGGTTTATTATAATTATCTGAAATACAGTTGTGTAAAATTCTACAGTACATCTGTCATGCTCAGCGTCTGACAGAAAACACCAGAATTAACCTTCATTACATTGACATCTCAGTAAAAAGGAAGCTTTAAACTTGACAGAATAAGTGATCAGATTTCTACTGTGATTTATATTAAAATCGACTGATATGAAAAAATATTGTGTAAACATTTAAAAAATTTTTTAATATTTTACTTAGTCAGCAGCAGTTAGCATGTTTTCATTTGAATGAAAATGGTAAATTTCATACATTTTCTTTTCTTCAAGTGTCTAACCTAAAGGGGTTAGAACAAAAGAATAGATGTTAAACAAGCTGCATGACTCCACAACATTGTTTTCATATCAGTAACGTTGTCTACTAGACTACTCCTTGTTTTCTCAAATGCACCAGTTTAAGCTGTCAAATGTAACTGTATTTGTATTTGTGTAAATGTAAATGTATTTTTCTTATAGTGTAGTGCATTATTCATAACTCACGTTGCTGCAAAAGACAATTTTATTACAATTAGCAGATTGAAAAAATGTAATGCTGTTTTAATGACTGTGCTGCTGTGCAATTAAATTCATAGTTGTGTGCATGACAGCAAATTGCTTATGAAGTAGTAAAAGAATTTTCTAAATGAAAAAGTATTTGGTGTTATTTTGGGAAATATGCTCTTCTTAAGTAAGATATGATGAAAATTACATGCAGCAATTGAAAAGCCTTCATTCTCCCTCCATTACTAGGCAAACATGATACTAGGCAATATGGGCATCTAGCTGACATGACGGGTGGGTGTTCTCCATGCATAGTAACCTATCCAATGAAATTGTAGTCAAGGTTGTTCTGAAAGATGCTGTAGCTGCCCTAATGTGACTGAAAGGAAACACAAGCTCTTATCCTCCCAGAATTGGAGCTTTCATGTGATTGGGGGAGTGTTAGTAAATAAGTGGAACCCCATTAAAGTGGGTAAAAACAACAACAAACTACTACTACTACTACTACTACTACTAATAATAATAATAATAATAATAATAATAATAATAATGATAATAATATATCACTAACAGTATTCTAAATTACTTCAAATTCTTGGTAAAAGCTGATGAAAAACAGAATACATATTTGTAATCTTAAAACTCACCAAAGCACATATTACGTTCCACATTTTTCTGATTTTTGTGAAATGTTTCTATATAACACCACTTTCCACAGCATTGGAAAGGAAGTAAAGAAATGAAAGTTGATGCAAGTGTTGACTGAACAATAGCTATAATGCTAGCAGGTGAATAAACAATAGTTATATCCTAAACATGTTGGTCAATATGGTAAAATATATATAATTCACAAAGTAATACAATGCTTTTGAAATTTGCTTTCTATCCTTGCTGTTAAGAATATTTTAAAGAACAAATATTGGAACGTTCTTTGAAATTATCTCATTATACCTTATGTCTTAGGCTTAAGTTGGCGGGTACATACTCAATAATGCGTAAATTAGAGCGCCCACACAGGAAACCTGTCACATGCAGCAAAGCAGCTGCCATTCATTTGTCTCTCTCCCCTGCCCTCTCCCTCCCCGTATGTTTCATGACAGTTTTGACATCATTTACCCCTTGCTTAATAACTGTACTAAAGATTCATTGCCCTCTTCATATTCATAGCCATATTCAAATCACTAAAATGCAAAGAGACTGTCAATGTCTGATCCATAGCATGTGTTTAAAACATACCACAATTTCAGTCAATTCCTGTGTACAAATACATGTCCCATGTTATTAATGGATTATCAAATATATATGTCCTGGTGCCCCACAGACAAAAGCATTTGAAGTGCAAACAGATTAGCTTCAGGACTAATGACAAGGATGTATTTATACAGGAAAATGACAACAACCGTCAGACATGGGGGTAAAGCATCAAAATCTCTCCAATCATGTCCCAAAAGATGATGGCGTGTGAAGCATGTTTATGATTAACCAGGTTTCTAACTATAGGTATATTTTCATGCTTTACAGCTACCAGGTGAGGGCTGAAGGTGAAGATTTCCTCAGTATCCCCATGGTAAACTCCACAGCACTTCAACACCACACAGGTACAACAACCCATGCATTCAATACATTTCAATACCTTGCAAATAAAAAAATTAAATACTTTGTTCTAAAATTCAGACCTTACAATTGGCTGTGTAAATTCCAGTCCAAACATTTTATCAGTGTCAACTCTGGTGCATCTTCAGTTCTTCTACCACCGTCAATGAACGCAGCCACCTCCAGTATTTTACACTCATTTCATTTTCAAGCCATTGTTTGTAATTGAAAAGAAAAGGAAAGAAAGAAAGAAAGAAAGAAAGAAAGAAAGAAAGAAAGAAAGAAAGAAAGAAAGAAAGAAAGAAATATCCAAATAAATGATTTTATGGTGCTAAACTAACTTAGTATTCATATGTGTCCACAATTAACGTTCTAAAAATAATAATCACACAAATAACCTGACTAAGAAAGCTAGTTCTGTTAACTTCAGTGAAGACCACATTAAAGAAATAACAATTCATGAACAACGAGTAGTTAACTCCAAAACTAATCTCCAAAAGTATTGTTCATGCAGGAGAAGCCATGAGACTAGTAAAAATGCTAGAAACAGCATAAAAACATTTCTCAGAAATATTAGCATACCACCCTAAAACATTACCATAACCGCCCCAAAATATTCAAGTAAACACAATATTAACACAAACACCCTAAATAAACACTAAATATGAGAACACCTGAAATGTTCGCATAAACACCCCTAAAGCATTAGCATAAACACCAATAAATGATTAGCCTAAAAACCTCTGAAATATTGGCATAAACACCCCCAAATTATTGGTTTAAACACCCCTAAGTTGTTGTCATAAACACCCCTAATGTATTAGTATAAACACTCATACAGTATTAGCATAAACACCCATAAATTGCTGGTTTAAACACCCCTAAGTTATTGGTAAAACACCCCTAAAGTATTAGCATAAACACCCCTAAATTATTAGCATAACACTACTAAAGTAGTAGCATAAACACCCCTAAAATATTAGCATAAACACTCCTAAATAATTGGCACAAACACCTCTAAATTATTGTTATGAACACCCCTAAAGTATTGTTATAAACCCCCCTAAAGTGTTAGCATAAACACCGCTAAATTATTGTCATAAACACCTCCCAAATATTGGCATAAACGCATGATCTTACCGGGCGGAGAGTTCCTCTGGGGGTGTCTGTAGGTGGGCTCGTACAGAATGTGGACTGTAAAACGAAGCGTTATCTCCGGTATTTCAGGCACACGTCACTCAGGTGTGGTCCAGTCCCAAAGACGTATTTCCACAGAACTGTTCGAGGAAGCTTAGCAATACTTCACAAAAGTAACCCACAGAAGAACCCGTCCAGCCGACCGCTCACCACAAACTCTGCGCGCGCCTGTGAGTGTGTTAGAGACAGACACGGCCAGAGAGAGGGGGGGGGGGGGGGAGCGAGAGGGCACACACATTCTCACGCGCGACTGGGTCACCTGGAAAACGACTGTAGTGGATGAGTGTTCATGAGTCTTAAAGCTATAGTCTCGCAAAGTTTGCAGTGTCCGCACAAATACATCTCGATGTGTGTTCACAACATCCTGATTTGAGTTCAGAACGGTTTTAATTGTGTTTAAAAGATCTCGATAGATGTTTTAAACGTTTCGATTTGGATTCGTGGAAACATTTCAATTTCATTAAAAACTACATAGATGTACGGTTTGCAAAGCATGTCCAGTGGTAAAACAAGAATCTCCTCAGAAATGATAAAGTAAGTAAGTACACAAAAACAACAAATAAACACATAAATAAATAAATAAATAAATAAATAAATAAATACAAATAAATAAATGTTCCCCCTTTTAAAATATTTAACTGAATTAACACATAAGTTTTCATTACTTTCAAGTTGATGCTCTTCAGCTATGATTCCACCCTCTATCAGTGAACCTTGTTAATCCAATGAGTATCTTAACCTTGCTAATCTATTGTGGATGAGCTGCAACGTTTTCTGAGCTATGGAGGTACAATTGTGTCAGTTTGTTTTAAGTTTATACGTTTATTGGCTGCTGTTTTTTTGTTAAAACATCAAATGCTGCTTACTTGTAAATAATGATCGTTACCAATCCAAATCTAATCTAAACACATCTAATCAAACAGAATAGAAATGTATACTGTGGTTAATCCAAATAAAGTCTGATAAGCAGAGTTTCAAACATTTTTACTAAGATCTTGTGTAGATGGGAGAGTCGGACCATTGTGCAACTTCTTCTCAAGCACATCCCAAAGATTCTTAATGGGGTTAAGGTCTGGACTCTGTGGTGGCCAATCCCTGTGTAAAAATGAGGTCTCATGCATTGCAATGCTCTGGGCATTGTCATTTTGGAATTATGCCCGTGCCATCAGGGAAGAAGAAATTCACTGATGGAATAACCTGGTCAATTATTCAGGTGGTCAGCTGAACTCATTATTTGGGCACATACATTTACTGAACCTAGACCTGACCACCTGCAGCAACCCCAGATCATAGCTCTGCAACCACAGGCTTGTACAGTAGGCACTATGCATGATGGGTGCATCACTTCATGGGCCTCTTTTCTTACCCTGATGTGCCCATCACTCTGGAACAAGGTAAATCTGGACTCATCAGACCACATGGCCTTCTCCCATTGCTCTAGAGCCCGATTTTTATGCTCCTTAATAAACTGAAGAGTTTTTGTTTTTGCAATTAGCCTCACTGTTCAATGGTTTTCTTAAGGCTACACAGCTTTGAAGTTCACATTGTGTATGTAGAAATGTTCTTACTTTCACTATTGAACATAGTGGTGTGTTCTGCTGTTATTTTTTAATTTGATTTTACCAAACATTCATTCACAATCATTCAAGATTCATTTCCGACCATCCTTTCAGTTTTTAATAATGCTGTGGACAATTCTTAATCTAATTTTAGTAGTGTCAGCATTTTCTTTGCTTGATGCCTGCCAATAATTTGTCCCTTCTGAAACAGATTAACGTCTTTTCCACGTCCACAGGATGTGTATTCTCACATGGTTGTTTAAGTAATGAGAAGCTACTCACTGCAACAGTTAGGGTTAAATAACTTGTTGCTGAAACATAACCACCCATGCTGTAATTATACAATGGGAGGCTCCTACCTATTTGCTTTGAAAAAAACTAGGTGCCTTTTTTAGGACAGGCAATGTATATTATTTTTTAATTATGACAGTACTCTGATCAGCCATAACATTATGACCAGGTTCCCTTGTGATGATTACTCAGACTGTGATGCTTCTGACCCCTTTCTATCAGAGCAAGCATTAACATTTTGTGCAGCAGGAGCCTATGGGCACAGGCCAGATGGACAAGCCCTCAGTCCCCACATGCATCAATAAGCCTCGGGTGTTCTTGTCCCTATTGCTGATTTTCATTATGTGAAATTTGGCAGGTACTAACTACTGCAGACCTGAAACATTCCATAAGACCTGCTATTCTAGCCATCACAGGTCTGTATACTCCCACTTTCCTCGCGTACATGATACTGTCAATATTGTGTATTATTTATTAAAACCAATTTTTAAAATTCATGCTTTGTTAATGCTTATTTGCTGAAAATACCCAAAGCATAACGCTGATCTTCAGTGCATGTCAGTAATAATCAAAGGTGTGGTTATATCTGATGACTGATGCCTGAGCAAGTGCCTGAAACAGAATCAACTGGCCCTTAGTATGAACAGGAGCGTCCAAGTCTATAACATTTCATTAGAATATAAAGGCAGTGGTTGTGCCAAGTGCTAGGTCAATAGAAGTCCTTTTGATCTGTTTGTTTGTTTGTTTTTGTTTGTATGTTTTTTCATTTTTTATGGTCAAATGAGCCGGCCCCTGCTTCTGTAATCACCTGGACCCAGTCAGATTGCGTACTGGAAGTTTATCACCACTCCTCTTAGGTCAACAGCCTTTGTTGATGTTGCATTGTTTAACATTAGACCTGTGCACACTTGGCCATAAAGAAACTGTACTTTTTGGACCTATCACATCTCTCAACCCGTATCAGTGTACTGACGTGTCTACTGTTTCAAGGTGTCATGGGCAGTTTCTACATACTGTTGATCCAGGACCAGCCCTGGCAAACTTACACATGGCATTAAACTATACGAGGACAGTCACTACCCTGACCTGAGTTCAGCAGATGCTTTTGTGTTTTCCTTCATAATGGAATAGTGAAGTGCTCTAACGTCATTCACTCAACCATAGGACTTGTTCTACCACTTTGCTGTGGTTATTTTGAAAACACACTGTATTATGCCTTAGAGTTCCTTTGTGTCCACTTTATACACCACATTGTACCATTACAAATTATTAAATACATTTAGGAAACTGGCTTCCTAGGAGTACATTGCCTTCTTTGTTGTTAACTTTGTAAATGCTCAGATATTTGTACTACACAGAATAACATAAAATGATATGTATTTTCACTTTTTAAAATATTAATTCATTAAAACATTACAGAACTGTCATAAAACACACAGTTCCTGAAGTCACAAAATTGTTATCATCTTAAAATAAAGGTGACTCATAAAAATAAGAAAAGGATATGCATGTAAACTTTATGATATCAGGTATTAATTCATTCATTTTCCGAACCAATTAGGGTCGCAGGGAAGGTGGAACCAATCCCAGCTGATTATAGGTACAAGGCAGGGTTCCACCCATCAACCCATCACAGGGTAACACTGAGACAAACAACCATTCACACTTTCAACATAATTGCCAATCCACATAAACCACAAGCCTTGGGACAGTGGGAGGAACCTGGAGCTCCAGCAGCAAACTCCACCTGTTGACTACCCAGAGATGGAACCCAAGACCTTCATGCTGTGAGACAGCACAAACCACTGCACCACTGCCCCTTTATAAAATCAATGATGTAATTATAATATCTTAAAATAATACATTTTATCAAGTCATTTGGAGTAATAGCATCTAAAAACAAAGCTTTATGACTCTAGTCTATAAATTCTAGTCTTGTTTAAAACAGTATTTCCACCTTAACAGTTACAGCAGCACATCTACAGACTACAAATAGAGTTCATTTTCAGTCGGCTCTTACCCAGAGTGCTGCTACATGCAGTTTTGACAGTGCGATGTTGTTGATATTGCCATTATATTGCAATATACATCCCCTAAAAAAATAGATGTGCAATTTTCACACTTTTAGAGAGTAGGAGCTCAATTACATGAGCATGTCAAAGCCGACCCTTTGACCTTTCAGTAAATTAGAAATAGGGCTACTCAGACCAACCAATGCTTTAGAGCCCCACCTTACCAGGCAGGGGTGTAGTACTGTGTGAGTCACAGCCAAACACAGCATGACTCACAGTATTCCCCGGAGGAAATGAACATCAGGGTTGAAAACATTTGTTCCTCTGAAGTTCCTTGTTTCTCTGCAGATTTGTAATTTACATACAAATGAAGAAAAAAGTTCTTCATTTACATAAAAAGCTGCAAAATGTTTGCAAAATGCTAGAAAATGCTCATTATTAGGTATTATTCTGTGAAGACTTTAATTTGATTCATAACTTGTAATGGTTTCAGGTGTACACATTGATTTGCACTACATTTCAGTCAATACGTTTCCCTGCTAACTGTAATATTATATTGGATGCAGGAATATATGATGAGGAAATGAACTGTTAAATGTAATAATAATTTAACAAGGCAACATATCATCATCATCATCATTATATACAAAAAGATGTCAGAGAGAGGTGATGAATGAAGGGACAGATTCAGGGTTAATGTTTTTTTCTGAGTGGCAGCTATTTGTATTCTGGAAATGTACGTATTCCAAGGCAGCTGCTAAATGCTCAGCGCAAATGTCTAGATTACTCTGCCATTGTTGCTGATGTGCTGGAGGAGGAATCAATGTCATGGACACAGGGAGAGAGACATAAATCCAAAGCTTCATGTGCAGAGGGAAATGTCAGCATTAAGGGAAATAAACTCTATGCCCCATTGTTCCTCTGCCCAGAGTCATGGTCACAAAGAGACAAGGGCGAGAGAGAGAGAGAGAGAGAGAGAGAGAGAGAGAGAGAGAGAGAGAGAGAGAGAGAGAGAGAGAGAGAGAGA